>JAKGUB010000822.1:4127500-4315000 GCA_026261675.1 Hippocampus mohnikei | reverse complement strand
CGGTGTACCACGTGACTGATTCAGGAAATGATACGATAGGTTCAAGTGTTGTTCGAAATAAAAGCGGCAAAGAAACGCAATGGATTCCCCTTCACATTTTGTGGTTTCGGGTCCCTTATTGTGCTACTTTTTGGCATTCAACGAGCTTCTTTTTTGCGATGGAACCAGCAAGAAAGAGGAGACATTCCCCTGTTTGGGAGCACTTTGAGGCTCAAAGTAAAAACTCTGCAAAAAAAGAAACCGCCTGTGTCCAAGAACTTTGGATAAAATATTGTTTTTAAATAAAAACGAATAAGCACTTTATTTTACCTCCTTATTTCACATTTTCACTTGTTGCATAAGCACAAACATAGACAAAGTAACACAGAACAATTAATGTAAACACGCTCCTCAAATACAAATTATTTTGTGTTCAGAGCATGAGTTACACCCCACCATTTTATTGCGTGCACCAAGCATGTTACACATTTTCCTGTCCACTTGATGGCGTAATCGAGGAAATGATTAATCTTGAAGCGTGTGTGAAGTATTTCCCTGCAGGACTTCACTGCTTTATGGGGCTTCATTTTGCCATCACTAATTTTCGGCCACATGACATCACGGTTTATGTGGTCGACAGGGGCTACGCGATGATGTGGAGCTTTTGGCATCAAAAGACTCCGTTTGTGATTTTTGGGTTTCCATAGCGTTTTTTGTTTGTTTGTTTTGCATTTGTTTGGTGGCTTGTAATGTTTCCTTCCACGTTGTTGTTGTGATTGCAGCAGTTCTTTCTTGCTTGCTTTTGTGTGTGTCTTCCTGGATTTATGATTGTTTGTTTGTTTGTTGGTTTCAAAATTCCTGTGTTTGCGGAGTTCAGCGGTTTGCAGCGCGTTTGCCCCTGTCCGCCACGGTATGGAACGACCCGGAAAGAGGAAAATACAAACTTTTGCTTCCTTCTGCAACCTTCTCTAATTTAACACTTAATACAGAGTCGATGCTCTTGAGACTATACGCTTTATTTGATCGTTGAAGATAATTAAGATCAAATCAAAGACGAGACGGAGAAAATAACACAATCGACCTATCACAAGTGTAATTCGAGGGGTTCGCAGGTTTTAGATGGATTGCTCTGCGTTTAGAATGGGCAGAAAGGAGGACTTCGTTTGAACACAGCTCTTTCCTTTTTTTATTTTTTTCCCAACGTCTGCCTCGTAACTCTCCAACGAACACACCTTCCTGCTTTACTGCCAATCAGATGTAAGCAACATAAGACTATTTCACAAAGTATTGAACAGAATATAATTTAGGTAACTGTAATATAAAATAATATAATGCTCAAATATAAAATAATAATTAACAATTTAACATAAGCTTACACAAGTTAAAAGCGTGGTGAACGCTTACAATGAGTGAATACTTGCCCTGGCATACTTTACCTCAGCCTTTGCTGTAATGTGCTCTTTGTCGATCACGTCTGTTTGTTTGGCTTTTTCAGCAAGACTGAGCAAGACGAAGTTGGTACGTAAATCTTCTTCGGTGCAGGCGAGCGACGCCCGGCATTGCGGACACTGGTGCTGTGTGTCCCAAAAGCATATCAGACATTTTCTGCAAAAAGAGTGGCCGCAGAGAAGAGTGACCGGATCGGTAAAAATTGTCAGACAAATTGAACAAGTCAAATCGTCTGTGAAAGAGGGAGAAGCCATATCTGTTCACTTCCTTCTCGACGCTGAACCAGGAAACAAACAACCCCAATCCAACCCCTCCTTTAAAGGAACTGCGGTCAAGCCAGCCTCCACTCGCAA
Organism: Hippocampus mohnikei; assembly: GCA_026261675.1. Lineage (NCBI taxonomy): Eukaryota > Metazoa > Chordata > Actinopteri > Syngnathiformes > Syngnathidae > Hippocampus > Hippocampus mohnikei. The sequence continues at coordinate 4,313,219 of JAKGUB010000822.1, read as the reverse complement.
AATCGATGTCAAAGTGAGCCGCCACAGCGATCTTCAATACTGTGCATTACGGTAATCTGCCGCCAGCGAGTGGCATGGGCCACCTTCAAAATAAAAGTGTATCCACGAATGCATAAACGTCATTTGTTTGGGTAAAAAGAAATTAATAAAAATATAAAATAAGTAATTTCTTGGCTGACTCTTACAACAGCACCAATATACACAAATACACGTTCAAGTGGAGATCATTCGGATCTGATGTCGGCCTCTGAAGTGACAAGATGGCCTGCATTCTGACATGTTGATCTTTTCGCCCATTTTTAGAACATCTGAAAAGAAGGAATCCAGCACCCCGGCTCTCCACACAGACCACCCTCGTCCGGATCCAATTTTGAATGTTGAAATAAAAGATGATCTGAACGCCCAACATGTTGACATTTTCGATCGTTTTGAAAAAAATCCTAAAATTAGAGATTTCGTTATCCCGTGAGGGCCTTAGGTCTGGAGATAACTACGGCACCCCGGCTATCCAACCAGACCACTTTGGTCCGAATCTGATGTTACATTTAGGAATAAAAGGCCTCCAAAATAGGAGAATATGACCTGGGTCAAGTTGGTCTGAGCGCCTAACATGTTGACATTTTCAAGCGTTTTGAAAAAATTCCTAAAATTAGAAATGTCGTTATCCCGTGAGGGCCTTAGGTCTGGAGGTGACTACGGCACCCCGGCTATCCAGCCAGACCACTTTGGTCCGAATCTGATGTGACATTTTGGAATAAAAGGCCTCCAAAATAGGAGAATATGACCTGGGTGAAGTTGGTCTGAGCGCCTAACATGTTGACATTTTAGAGCGTTTTGAAAAAATTCCTAAAATTAGAGATTTCGTTATCCTGTGAGGGCCATAGGTCTGGAGATAACTACGGCACCCCGGCTATCCAACCAGACCACTTTGGTCCAATTCTGATGTGACATTTTGGAATAAAAGGCCTCCAAAATAGGAGAATATGACCTGGAGTCAAGTTGGTCTGGCGCCTAACATGTTGACATTTTAGAGCGTTTTGAAAAAATTCCTAAAATTAGAGATTTCGTTATCCTGTGAGGGCCATAGGTCTGGAGGTGACTACGGCACCCCGGCTATCAACCAGACCACTTTGGTCCGATTCTGATGTGACATTTTGGAATAAAGGCCTCCAAAATAGGAGAATATGACCTGGGTCAAGTTGGTCTGAGCGCCTAACATGTTGACATTTTAGAGCGTTTTGAAAAAATTCCTAAAATTAGAAATTTCGTTATCCCGTGAGGGCCATAGGTCTGGAGGTGACTACGGCACCCCGGCTATCCAACCAGACCACTTTGGTCCGATTCTGATGGGACATTTTGGAATAAAAGGCCTCCAAAATAGGAGAATATGACCTGGGTCAAGTTGGTCTGAGCGCCTAACATGTTGACATTTTAGAGCGTTTTGAAAAAACTCCTAAAATTTGAGATTTCGTTATCCCGTGAGGGCCTTAGGTCTGGAGGTGACTACGGCACCCCGGCTATCCAACCAGACCACTTTGGTCAGATTCTGATGTGAAATTTTGGAATAAAAGGCCTCCAAAATAGTAGAATATGACCTGGGTCAAGTTGGTCTGAGCGCCTAACATGTTGACATTTTAGAGCGTTTTGAAAAAATTCCTAAAATTAGAGATTTCGTTATCCTGTGAGGGCCATAGGTCTGGAGATAACTACGGCACCCCGGCTATCCAACCAGACCACTTTGGTCCAATTCTGATGTGACATTTTGGAATAAAAGGCCTCCAAAATAGGAGAATATGACCTGGGTCAAGTTGGTCTGAGCGCCTAACGTGTTGACATTTTAGAGCGTTTTGAAAAAATTCCTAAAATTAGAAATTTCGTTATCCCGTGAGGGCCTTAGGTCTGGAGATAACTACAGCACCCCGGCTATCCAACCAGACCACTTTGGTCCGAATCTGATGTTACATTTGGGAATAAAAGGCCTCCAAAATAGGAGAATATGACCTGGGTCAAGTTGGTCTGAGCGCCTAACGTGTTGACATTTTCAAGCGTTTTGAAAAAATTCCTAAAATTAGAAATTTCGTTATCCTGTGAGGGCCGTAGGTCTGGAGATAACTACGGCACCCCAGCTATCCAACCAGACCACTTTGGTCCGATTCTGATGTGAAATTTTGGAATAAAAGGCCTCCAAAATAGGAGAATATGACCTGGGTCAAGTTGGTCTGACCAAAGTGGTCTGGTTGGATAGCCGGGGTGCCGTAGTCACCTCCAGACCTAAGGCCCTCACGGGATAATGAAATTTCTAATTTTAGGAATTTTTTCAAAACGCTCAAAAATGTCAACATGTTAGGCGCTCAGACCAACTTGACCCAGGTCATATTCTCCTATTTTGGAGGCCTTTATTCCAAAATTTCACATCAGAATCGGACCAAAGTGGTCTGGTTGAATAGCCGGGTGCCGTAGTTATCTCCAGACCTAAGGCCCTCACGGGATAACGAAATTTCTAATTTTAGGAATTTTTTCAAAACGCTCGAAAATGTCAACATGTGAGGCGCTCAGACCAACTTCACCCAGGTCATATTCTCCTATTTTGGAGGCCTTTATTCCAAAATCTCACATCAGAATCGGACCAAAGTGGTCTGGTTGGATAGCCGTGCCGTAGTCACCTCCAGACCTAAGGCCCTCACGGATAACGACATTTCTAATTTTAGGAATTTTTCAAAACGCTTGAAAATGTCAACATGTTAGGCGCTCAGACCAACTTGACCCAGGTCATATTCTCCTATTTTGGAGGCCTTTATTCCTAAATGTAACATCAGATTCGGACCAAAGTGGTCTGGTTGATAGCCGGGTGCCGTAGTTATCTCCAGACCTAAGGCCCTCACGGGATAACGAAATTTCTAATTTTAGGAATTTTTTCAAAACGCTCTAAAATGTCAACATGTTAGGCGCTCAGACCAACTTGACCCAGGTCATATTCTCCTATTTTGGAGGCCTTTTATTCCAAAATGTAACATCAGAATCTGACCAAAGTGGTCTGGTTGGATAGCCGGGGTGCCGTAGTCACCTCCAGACCTAAGGCCCTCACGGGATAATGAAATTTCTAATTTTAGGAATTTTTTCAAAACGCTCGAAAATGTCAACATGTTAGGCGCTCAGACCAACTTGACCCAGGCCATATTCTTCTATTTTGGAGGCCTTTTATTCCTAAATGTAACATCAGATTCGGACCAAAGTGGTCTGGTTGGATAGCCGGGGTGCCGTAGTTATCTCCAGACCTAAGGCCCTCACGGGATAACGAAATTTCTAATTTTAGGAATTTTTTCAAAACGCTCGAAAATGTCAACATGTTAGGCGCTCAGACCAACTTGACCCAGGCCATATTCTTCTATTTTGGAGGCCTTTTATTCCAAAATGTCACATCAGAATCGGACCAAAGTGGTCTGGTTGGATAGCCGGGGTGCCGTAGTTATCTCCAGACCTAAGGCCCTCACTGGATAACGAAATTTCTAATTTTAGGAATTTTTTCAAAACGCTCTAAAATGTCAACATGTTAGGCGCTCAGACCAACTTGACCCAGGTCATATTCTACTATTTTGGAGGCCTTTTATTCCAAAATTTCACATCAGAATCTGACCAAAGTGGTCTGGTTGGATAGCCGGGGTGCCGTAGTCACCTCCAGACCTAAGGCCCTCACGGGATAACGAAATCTCAAATTTTAGGAGTTTTTTCAAAACGCTCTAAAATGTCAACATGTTAGGCGCTCAGACCAACTTGACCCAGGTCATATTCTCCTATTTTGGAGGCCTTTTATTCCAAAATGTCCCATCAGAATCGGACCAAAGTGGTCTGGTTGGATAGCCGGGTGCCGTAGTCACCTCAGACCTATGGCCCTCACGGGATAACGAAATTTCTAATTTTAGGAATTTTTCAAAACGCTCTAAAATGTCAACATGTTTAGGCGCTCAGACCAACTTGACCCAGGTCATATTCTCCTATTTTGGAGGCCTTTTATTCCAAAATGTCACATCAGATTCGGACCAAAGTGGTCTGGTTGGATAGCCGGGGTGCCGTAGTCACCTCCAGACCTAAGGCCCTCACGGGATAACGAAATTTCTAATTTTAGGAATTTTTTCAAAACGCTTGAAAATGTCAACATGTTAGGGGCTCAGACCAACTTGTCGGGACCCAGGTCAACATGTCAGTTTTCAGAGATCTTTTATTTCAACATTCAAAATTGGATCCGGACGAGGGTGGTCTGTGTGGAGAGCCGGGGTGCTGGATTCCTTCTTTTCGGATGTTCTAAAAATGGGCAAAAAGATCAACATGTCAGAATACAGGCCATCTTGTCACTTCACAGGCCGACATCAGATCCGAATGATCTCCACTTGAACGCGTATTTGTGTATATTGGTGCTGTTCTGAGAGTCAGCCAAGAAATTACTTATTTTATATTTTTATTAATTTCTTTTCACCCAAACAACTGACGTTTATGCATTCGTGGATACACTTTTATTTTGAAGGTGGCCAACGCCGCTCGCTGGCGGCAGACTACCGTAATGCAGAGCACTGACAATCGCTGTGGCGGCTCACTTGACTTCGATTTTGCGAGTGGAGGCTGGCTTGACCGCAGTTTAAACCCTAACCCTAACCCTAAGGACAAGTGTGAAAGTAATTTTAGAAAATCCCAAATTGAATATTTTTGTCACAAGTAATTAAACAAAATACAAAAAAAAAAGCTTGAAAAAAAAAATTGTAATTCTTAAATCCGACAAAGTAATCATTTCCCCGAAGTGAGATCATTTTTTTCTAACTTTATGAACAGATTGTAGATAATAGAAGCATCGCGTGTGAGATAAATTCACATTAGATATTCAGCAAAAACATTTTAAAATGTAAAAATAAATAAATACCAGGGGTCCTAAATAAAAAATTAAGAAAAATTGAAGATATTAAAATGGAATAATTTCAAGGTTTTCACAGCTTTCTTATTTTTACAGCCAGATATAGAACACAAATATACATCCAACTCTTTCAGCAACACACAAAAGATGGGTTTTGTCTTTAAAAACAAAGTGAGATCCTGACGAGCGTCAAACCCGGAAGTAGGATGTCACTTCCAGGATAACAATAGCAGGGCTCACTATGGGAAGTGTAGTCAAGTGTACAAAGCCAGTCAGATATTATTTCTCATTTGTTCCTTTCTGTAAAATTCGTGCTAAATTTGACTTTTGCTTTATATTTGTTTGTTTATAAATTGTTTTGTCTCAGTTTGATATTTTTTTGTTTCGGGTTCTTTTGGTTTGGGGTGAATGTTCCATTTTCTTTGTAGTGGTATGGGGCAGCCATAATGGCATGTTCTAAGCGTGTTTATTTTTGTTTGACAGGTGCTGAGGGCCCCAAGTGGAGGAGTTTAAGTATCTTGGGGTCTTGTTCACGAGTGAGGGCAGAAGGGAGCGAGAGATCGACAGGCGGATCGGTGCAGCGTCTGCTGTGATGCGGACGCTGTATCGGTCTGTCGTGGTAAAGAAGGAGCTGAGCCAAAGGGCAAAGCTCTCAATTTACTGGTTGATCTACGTCCCAACCCTCATCTATGGTCACGAGCTATGGGTCGTGACCGAAAGAACGAGATCCCGGATACAAGCGACCGAAATGAGTCTTCTCCACAGGGTGTCCGGGCTCTCCCTTAGAGATAAGGTGAGAAGCTCGGTCATCCGGGAGGGGCTCAGAGTAGAGCCGCTTCTCCTCCACATCGAGAGGAGCCAGATGAGGTGGCTTGGGCATCTAATTAGGATGCCTCCTGGACGCCTCCCTGGTGAGGTGTACCGGGCATGTCCCACTGGCAGGAGACCCCGGGGACGACCCAGGACACGCTGGAGGGACTATGTTACCCAGCTGGCCTGGGAACGCCTCGGGATCCTCCAGGAAGAGCTTGAAGAAGTGGCTGGGGAGAGGGAAGTCTGGGCTTCCCTCCTAAAGCTGCTGCCCCCGCGACCCGACCCCGGATAAGCGGTAGAAAATGGATGGATGGATGGATGGAGGCGCTGAGGGCGGGCGCCCGGTGGTCCAGTAGTTCGCACGTCAACAGAAGTTGTGGGTTCGATCCCGGCTCCGGCCTTCCTGTGTGGAGTTTGCATGTTCTCCCCGGGCCTGCGTTGGTTTTCTTTGGATTGGATATAACTTTATTGGCAAATGTGCTGTGATGAAATGTCTTCCCTCTTAACATAAAACAAGAGGAGCCGATGCGGGTGTCCGCACCGCTATCAAAAGATAAGTTAACAAAACCGGCTTTTTTGTTATTGTAAAGTGTCCTTGGGTGTCTTGAAAGGCGCTTATAAATAAAATATTATTATTATTATTATTACTCCGGTTTCCTCCCACATTCCAAAAACATACATGGCAGGCTGATTGAACACTCTAAATTGTCCCAATGTGTGAGTGTGAGCGCGAATGGTTGTTCTTTCTGTGTGCCCTGCGATTGACTGGCAACCGATTCACGGTGTCCACTGCCCAAAGATGGCTTAGATAGGCTCCAGCACCACACAGCGCTGAGGCATTTCCCTCGAAAAACTCGTAACAATGACAAAGAGCAATTAACGGGACAATCAACAATGCAGTACAATGGTTGACTAGCGACTCGGCCTTCTGTAAATTACGTCACTCGCCAGAGATTGCCGAACGAAAGCCATTTTCGTTATTAGCATGTTGCTGTGGGTCTAACTATGTGGGTTGCATTAAAAAAAAACGAAAATATACTAAAAGATGGTTGGCCAAGTTTACGTCACACTTGAGCTTTTTTTAATCTATGACTGACTCATCTTAATCTATCGCTTGCAATCTGCGGTGTGCAGGCCTCACTGTGTTCCCTACACAGTCTAACTAGAGCGACATTTTTTTTAAAGAGATGTAATGCCTCACTCTAGTTGACATATGTTAGAATTGGGCACTTTGAGGGATTGTTAAATAATAAGGGGAAACAAAATGGTTTTATAATGCAAAATTGTACTATAATTATTCCACATGCATTTTGAAGAGTTGTTCGGCCTATGATGCAAACAAAAATGGCAACATTACAAGAATAAAGTCAACTTTTCTTGAGAAAAGTTGTAATTGAAGGCGTGGGGAGGGGGGGGGAAATTAAATATTTTTCCCAGTATAAATGCTCATTCTCGGAAGTGCACCTGTTTTTCTTTCCAGAGTCCGTAGTATAACCAAATGAACTGCCACACTTAATAGCAGTGGCATTACTCAATTGATACAATCTTCTCAAATATAGTCCATCGATTTTCTAATCCACCTATCCTCACAAAGGTCGCGCGTGTGCTGGAGCCTATGCCAGGTGTGTTCGAGCAGTGGGCTGGGTACACCTTGAACTGGTTGCCAGCCAATCACAGGGCACACATGGACAAACAACCATTCGTGGTCACAATCACACCTAGGGACAATTTAGACTTTTAGAGTGTTCCATTAACCTGCCATGCATGTTTTTGGAATGTGGGAGGGGACCAGAGTAAACCCACACAGGCACAGGTAGAACATGCAAACTCCACACAGGAAGGCTGGAGCCAGAATCGAGGTAACCACTCGTCACCATGCATCCCTCAAACACATTCATGTACCAAAATGTTCTCCTTATCTGGGATACAGTATGCGTGAATCAGTGGCGGATGCTGGTCTCTCAAAGAGGGGAAGCTCAATTTTGGCCGACATCATAAAATGTTTCCGTTTATTTATACGTGAATTCTACTCTAGCTCCGTTCCTTTTCAAGAAAATGATCTGTGAGCCTGTCATACCAACAAGGCGTCTTTTCCCGGTACTGATTTAGTGTCCTACAACTACAGGAACTACAATAAAACCCACCAGAAATAAAAGATTAATTTGTCGCTAGTTGTTTGTTTACAACAAAGAGTGTCGCTAAGATGATTAGGAGAAGTCTCCAGCTCAACTCAGAACAGAATGCGAATTGAAAAATTGCTCACACGGATGCCTACACTAAAAGGTCGGTGATTGGCTCATTTCGATGTCAATCGAACTGGCACACATCAGGCTCAGCCAGATCATCCGATCTGATGCAGAAAAGCCTTGCGTCCGGTACCCTCCCACTGCCATCCAGTCCCAGAGACGACGAGCCTCCGTGGGCGGGACAAAAACCAGCTTGTATCCAATGACTCGTCTCCGTTCAACGCATTGGGACAACCTACTACAAACCTGAACTCTCGAGACGCTCGGCGTCCGGGCAACAGACGTTCTGCGGACGCTCGGCTTCCACCGTTTAACGCACAGCGAAGCTGCGAGATGAATGAGAAGGGAGTCGCGTCGTAACCAGTAAGAAGAAGCTGATTCGGAACAAAAGTTGAGCACGTTGTAGCGCATATTTAGTCAATGACATGTAAACACAATGAAATTTACATTCATATATTTGATCACTTATTCTTTGACATTTTAGGGGAAGCCGAGCTTCCCTTGCAGTCCGAGAGCAATCGCCACTGGTGTGAATTCTTGTTTTGTTTGCGTGTTTAGCAGGCCTTTACCAAGACCTTAACATGTCCATTCATCCATTTTCTACATCTTGTTCACAATGAGGCTGAGCCGGAGCTGATTTTGACTTGGAGGCGGCCTGGATTGGAAGCCAGTCAATTGCAGAGTACGAAAGGAAACACAACCATTCACTGTCATTTACATCTGGAATCATCATACAGATTCTTTTGACCATGCAGCCGACCTGACAACGTAGTTTCCGAACGGGTATACACGCGTATCTCCTGAAATCTGACTCACACTAAAATTTCATGTCTAAAATGTAAACATTTTAGACAGTAAATATGCATCTTCGTGACTGTGGCACGATGTTTGTCCCAATGCTGTCGCTGAAATATTTCTGGTTGAAACAGCTTGAATAAATATAGTTTTTGTACTGTACTAAGACTTGAAATACTGCCTTAGTAAGTTAGTATATGTCATCGTTCCGACCTATGTACATATTCGGGTTACGTCGACGTCATTAAAACCAAGCTACGTCATTAGGACCAGAGATCATACTGTAGTTACAAAACATGAACACAAGGTCGGAGCAAATGCAACTTTGCTAACTTTTACTTGAACTTCTCTCAAGTTCTCTACATATCGCGTTATTTTGACGTCACAAATGGTTTAATCCAAAATCGGATGCATTACTTCAAAACAAATGGTATATTTCTGCATGTGGCCGCATAGTGTTTGGCAACAGCATAATGCAAAATTGTTTCCATTGTTTCGTTTAATTAATACTTGACAGTTCTGACAATACAGTGGTGCAGTATTGGAATTTTATAGTTGCCGTGGAGTGTATACAAATTGTCATGGACTGAGAGTAGCATGTGTCAGAAGTCAACTTATTTTCCCCCTTTTTTAACAAATGATTTTCAGCATTAATTAACAGTAATCCACAAACATGAAAGCCTTTGTTTGTATATTTTTGCCACTTTGGTATTCCAAATGTAATTCCAGACCTCACCTCTTAATATTCTATGTACACATCCTGGTCCCTTCCAGCCTACGAGGATCTTCCAGTAATGACTTAAGTTTTGTTTCATACTTTTGTAACAGTTTTAATAATTAAGTGGCTTTCCTTGAGTTGAAAGGTGAATACAACCTAAGAGGCTTGGCTTTCTCTTATGATCTCTTGCCACTGCAACATGAATACATGAATGAAACCTAAACCACGAATCTTCAAATGAGTCAAAAAAATGAACGTGCATTACAGCTCTGTCATGATCATTCTCATTGTTTCGACAGGAAGAACTCCACAATGGGCATCCACACACAAGTAAACAATATTATTAATGTTGTCTGACCAATGAGAATTTTACTTGTCCTATATACACTCATAATCAGATGCGCTACAGTAACATTTTGACAGAGGAAGCCAAAGGTCACATCAGTGCTTTGCAATCCAAACGGCTTTCAGGCAGTGAAATTGAGCTTGAAGAGGACTGTCTGAGGAGTGGTGATGTCTGCCACTGCTAATTCCTGTCCGTCCGACAAGCCCAGCTCTGAAAAGAATAGATAAAAATGAAAATCGATACATTCTTATACAAACACTGTGTATCGCTGTCAACAGCATAAGGACAAAAGGCCATTTGCCATTTCGTACCTTTCAAGGTTTTGCAGAGGTTTGGCCGTGTTCGTTCCTCAATTGATTTGACAGACTGCAATTAAAAGTAAATTAGTACTATAGTTTCGAGTTTTAAATGCAAATAACATCCTGACTTGTGTGCTTCTATTACCTGCAGGTACAGTGTCTTATTTTTGCCTTCCAGAGTTGTGGTGATAGCCGGAGATTTCATTTGCCTGGAAAATAATACAAATGTCATGCTTTTTCTTCATTGTTAACTCGGGTCCAACCAAGCAGAACACTTTCATTGCATGCCGTTCGCTATTTTGTGTGCCCAAACAAAATTTAACACTGCAGCATGTCAGTTCGTCCGGTGATTGTCAAATGTGCCAACCAAAAAATTACATTCATTTGGTCTTATTAGTGCAATTTCCTAAAATTATGTGATTCTTTGGAGAGATTACGCTCAATGAATAACCGGCTTTGTCAATTCCATGCAACAAAAATGCACTATGATAAACACAGAAATACCATGCTTCATCACAAAAAGTAAAGATGCTTTTATTGCTTGTGAACACACAATGCCTGATTAACCACTAAATGCGTAGAACTCTTTGTACCCTGCACACGAGTTGAGCATAGAGGAAAAATTACCGCCGGATTCATTACATGTGCGTATTGGCCCGCCCCGATCCAATCCTTTATAATGGGGCATCCATCTGACGGCATCAGCAAATCTGCTGAGTCCCATAGCTGTGTATCCAATTTTCAAAAAGGTTCATATAACCGGAAAGCTTGCCGAACACAGAAACTGATAACATCAAATATTTGCCGTAGACCCCGGACCATTGAGCAGCTGAAGCTGTACACCAAGCACGAACGGGAAAGAATTCCAAATCCAAAGCTTCAACATTTAGTGTCCGTCGTTCCCAAATGTTTACTGAATGTTGCTCAAAGAAAAGGTGATGTAACACCGTGGGAAACGTGACCCTGCCAGTTTTTTCGGAACGTGTCGCAGCCATAAAATTCTAATTGTTATTTGCTAAAAACAACAACGTTGATCAGTTTGAACATGAACTCTCTTGTCTTTGTAGGGTATTCAATTAAATATAGATTGAACATGAATTGCAAATCATTGTTTTTAGTTCGGGTTAACGCAATGTCCCAACTTCAGTTGACTTGGGTTTGCATAGTAACCGTGCTGCTGTCCGGCTTGGTGGAAAAGTGGTTGAGTGTTACTCACAGGGAGGCGTTCTCTGTCAGGTACTCCAAGACCTCCTGTAGTTTTGCAGAAGGCGGGAACTGAAGGTCTTGAGGCACCTGGCTGCACGCCGAACAGTTGTCCTGCCCGTCACAAACACACACGCGGCACAAAGCTGCGTTATTGCTGGTCTGGGGGGGTGGGGATGATTATGACCCGAACAACAAACCTTTCGCTCAGCTTCAAAACTGTAAGTGTAGAGTCCGTCCACATCATTGAAGACCAGGTAATTATTTAAAGGAATATACGCACTGTAACAAGAGATGTGATGTGCGTCGGACAAAGCCATCGATTGAGCAGAATGACTTCAAACGTGCTTCCGGCACAAACCTTGTCGCAATTTTAAAAACTTCACTTGCGCAGGCAGCTGCAAAGAACACAAGCACAAGTGGGAGAAGCAAAATGGGACTGAAGCTCAAAGACCTCTTTGGGACATTTGTCAGTGGAGGATCAAACATCATTTTGAAACGACTATTTAAATCTGACAAGATGAACGGCAAATAAACCTACTGAATTAAGAGTACGGTAATTACGGTACAGTTTCATACCGGCGATAACGGCATTTGTCGACGCCACGGCAGGAATGATCCGCTTTATGACGCCTGCAAAAATGGGAGTCTCGTTAACACCCGACAACGCAAAAGCCGTCCGTTCGAGTGAGCGTGCAAAACGGACGTGACCTTGAGTGAGTCGGTATGTGACTCCTGTTATGTTGAACTGTGCAGCTCGCTCCAGCGCTCGCTCAAACATCCACTGGATGTGCTCTGGATTATCGCCGTCTAAACTGGTTTCTGGAGAACAAAGGAGGTGACGGTGATTCTCCGGCAACACGGGAAGAGCAGAATGGGCTCCGTACCTCCAAATGGCTTTTCTTTGGGCCACTGAAACAATCTGGGATATTCAATGCAATGTTCGGGGAGCCTCGGCATGGACGCAATGGTGCACATGGGGAAGTGAACCTGAGGCATTGAAAAACGAGCAGGTTCGAGTCAACTTCTTGGGTGCGACAATGCTACTGGACAAGTCTTGCAGACACTCCATTTTAGAAGTGCAAGGAGGGGAAAACCGAGCGGGAGCCTGCCTGACCTGCGGTGGGTACAGCTCAAGCGTGCAGTCGATGCAAGCCGTCATGCCGGGTAAAATGACGCGGGCGTTTCCTTTAAAGCCTTCCGTGCCCCCGTCAATGAGGGGGATGATGGAGCTGGGGTCCAGTATTCCATCTTCATAGCTCAGGAGGGATATCTAAACGTGGCAACAAAAAACGGTCACTGAGCTAAATCTCATTTTACAGAACTTGATAAGCATCTGTTGAAGAGAGCGCAGCTTCCCACCAGCATGCCGTTCATCCATCGCCTGGCGATGATGGAGTCCAGCCCACAGACGATGATGTGAAACTCTGCAGGGAGACCAGGAGGTCAGGGAGTCCAATCCGCTGACTTGACTCTCTCGCTCAAGTTGACATCTGATACTTACGCCGGTAAAAGGACTCATCAAAGTCCTGGATTTTCTTGTAGTGACTGAATGTGGAACTGTTGAGGAATTATTGTAAAAGCACGCTCATGTTGTTCGCAAGTCTGATGAGGTCACGGTCATTATTAGAGATTCAGTGACTTGGTTTCCAGTAGGATACGGGACAACTTTACATCCGGGGATGCGACTGTTGATGAAGTCAGCAGCCACTTCTGCTTTTGGTCGTCCGACATCTTTAGGTCTGATGAAACAAGTTCAAACAAAAACAACCGAGATTACCAGTGAGGGGGGTGGGAAAACAAACATTATCATAGGTCAGAGCACCTCAAAAGGTGTCTCAAACAAAGCCATTTCGGCCGAATAAACTAAAGCACCCATTCAAAATACAAGCAGGTGGAAAATACAGTGGTAAGAATTTTTAACAATCGCAAATCCTGAGCTGCCATCAACACCGAGTTTGTCCAAGCAAGCCCGATTCAACATGGATCTCGATATATGGGGTGCGACATAATTCAAGGACAGTTCATTTTCAAGTGGAACTTCACGAGTCAATGGGATGCCAGTCGGTTACTGTCAATGTGGCATTTCCTTCCAAGATATTTCTCTTCACTAAGAGGCTTCGACACGCATCTCGATAAACATTGAAGTGCAACGATTTCGTTCAATTAGATGCACTCACATCGGTTAAATCAAAACCAATTTTCCGATTCAAACCAGTCTTATGGTATCAGATAAGGTAACATTTGGCCAAACGTTTTCTATTTCTTCAACGTCAACTCTTTATTGTTCGATGTATTTCAGGCAATCTGGATGGCCTGTGGCACCATGTTGCCTCTCACGGGTCAGTTCGAGAAACTGAAAATCCTTTAATTTTATGAGGAATTCTGGGAAATGTAGTCCTATGAGCCAACCCCACGCTCTTTCCAACGGGGCATTTCCAACATTAAACTGTGGAAAAATGTCATTGTCGCTGTGGGAGCGGGAGATAAACGCTGCTTCATTTCGTTCTAATTGAACATTCATGTTTGCGTTCTCATGCTCATCCACATCTAATCGCTTGTAGGCGTTGTTGTCATACCAGAACTACTCCCTGCTTTCTTGTGGACAGTATTTAGCATTAGCCAAAGTAATAACACGACCATCTGTCATCAGATTGACAAGCGATGTTCAAACTTTCCCCCCCCCATCTGTTAGAGGATCCGTTCCTCTGCTCAAAGCAACCTCTATTTAGTTGCACAGCGAACAAAAGCAACATAGACACAAGGTGATACTCGCTATTTCATGTCGCATAATAGCACTAAATCTATCAACTAAACATACTATACAATAAGAACAAATTATTCAACATACAATGCTTCACAAAAAAATAATGCTACTTCAAACCGGTACATGTCATGTGTGTATGTATGTTGTTTTTTCATGTATAATGGTAAGATGGTGTGCCTTAAAGAAAACTAAGCAAAAAAAAACAGAAAACAATCAAGAACATTTTTGACCAGACATCAACATACTAGTACATCTTTTTAGAAATTTTGAACTTTGACCGAGGGAAGGTGTGCCCCCCGCACACCTTCCCTCTTGAGACTGAGAATAAAATAATAAAAAGGAAAGCTACCTGAAAAGAAACTGCCGATTGAGGTTTGACAAATCAATAGTGTCCATGTCAACCACATGGATGAGGCGAAACCCAGACAGGGCCTGCAACAACACAAGCTTGTTAGAACAAAGCTGAGGGCACTCTCATTCCACTTCCTACCAAATCTTTAAGCAGTTCGCAGCCAAGTCCACCAGCACCAATCACTAAAATCTTGCACGTCTCCAACAGGAACTGGAGAGTCTGAAGAGACAAGGCGGGGAAATTATGAGGTAATCGCTCATACAATGTTGACGTGGCTATGGAAGCGTCCCGCTCACCTCTGTGCTTGGCTCGAAATCGGGATGTGTGAACGGACCGGGTCTCTCCAGGAACTTTCTCACGTGATTCCACCGGCCGTCCCAGTCGCAGGCACCACCATCTACAGCCATTCTAAAAACACACACACACACACACACACGCGAGAACATCTTGACGATCAGAAGAATCATTCAAGACAAACACACCCTTTTGAATTTTGGCCAAAATGTTCAACCATGGTTTCATTGGACCATTTCAAAACCTCCCAAACACAAAATGTCGTATGGACTGTTGGAAACGCTCGAAAAGACTTTGTGTTAATTCAAATGGGTTGAGCAGTTTATAGGTTAGAGGTTACATTAATGGTGGGAAAAGTTTTGAAATGATTTATTTTAGTCTCCCGTTTTGTGTCATTTAAATAGGGGTGTGTAAACATTTTATATCCACCGCAGTGAAATATTTC
The DNA here is from genome assembly GCA_026261675.1 of Hippocampus mohnikei. Taxonomy (NCBI): domain Eukaryota; kingdom Metazoa; phylum Chordata; class Actinopteri; order Syngnathiformes; family Syngnathidae; genus Hippocampus; species Hippocampus mohnikei. The sequence continues at coordinate 4,298,041 of JAKGUB010000822.1, read as the reverse complement.
TGCACATGTTGATGGTTCAGGCTTCATTGAGTTATTTGCGCCACTTTTTAAACTGCCTGGCAGTTTTCCATCAAGCGACAACAATGGTGACAAAACAATTTGTCATCATTACTGCTCGGTTTATGTATAACAACAGTAAATTAGCTGTCTCACACTAAACACACGATTCAAAGTAATTTAAATCGCATTTTTCTCAGGGTTGATGCTTACTTAAAATATCTGATGGACTCCTGACCAAGCCAGATCTCCTTACACGAGTTCATCTTGTCAAAACAATTTACTTTCAGGACAAAATACGCGCGTATCTAATGTGGTCACAAGAACGCCATTGTTGTTGATCATTTGTCAATCAAAACAAAGATACGTTAAGAGCACATTTGGATGCAATGAATTTAGTGACTGACAGTAAAATCGGTTTATTTGGATTAAATTATGTGAATGTGCATGTTTTCTGGCCTCATTGCCTACCGCAACCCTTCTGCCGGGCAGAGAAACCTTTTATAAGCATTCGTCACTAACTTGTCTGTCAGGTCCTCTATTCGCCTTCTTTTCTTCTCCCTGGAAGAAAAAAATGGGAATAGATTTGAAACATGCCGCGATACGGTCAAATTGCGAAACGTTAAACTCCGATTAAAAAGCATTTTCATCCATTGGGACTTACGGCTCCTCGGCATCCGCCATACTTTCACGGTCCCATGTCCTCGAGTGTGACGGACTCGTTGGCGAGCGTCAAAGCTGCGCAGCTCGACGCAGCTTCAGAGAGAGAGAGAGAGAGAGAGAGAGAGAGAGAGAGAGAGAGAGAGAGAGAGAGAGAGAGAGAGAGAGAGAGAGAGAGAGAGAGAGAGAGAGAGAGAGAGAGAGAGAGAGAGAGAGAGAGAGAGAGAGAGAGAGAGAGAGAGAGAGAGAGAGAGAGAGAGAGAGAAAGTACATGTACAGTATATATATTTATATATTTTTAATGGTTTTTTTCTTTTTTTTTACAAACAGTCATTGCGCTTTCTTAATACTGGACGTAGACCAACGTGTAAATTGTCTTCAATGTGCTTTTCGTGTCATAAATAAATAAATACATCCATTTGTAAATATCTTTTAGTACTGCATCACAACTCGCTTCCGGGAACCAGAAACATGGGTTTTCGTGTGCAGTAACACCGCGACTATGAAAGATAATTCTGTGACGCTGACACACAAGGAAAAGCAAACCTTGCGTTTTGTTCTTCCCACCGACAACAATCAGCCTTTAATTATCGCGAGAGTTTGGCGTAACGTCCAACTGCCCCTCCTGTAAACGGCAGTGATCAGCTGACCTGTCACACATCAGCAGCGTCGCAGTTTCTGTGATGTGAGCTGAGCACTTCCCGACTTCACGTTGACGTCATGGCAGCCAAAATGGAGCTTGCACCTTTCAGAACGTGGGATGATTTCTATCCGGGAACGGACCGCTTCGCCAAACCAGAGTTTGGAGATGTGGCAAAATGGAATAACAGAGTTATCAGCAATTTAATGTACTACCAGACGAACTACTTCGCCGCGGCTGTGGTGGTTTTCCTCATCGTTGGGTTAGTACAAGCGAAAACAGACTAGCTTGGGTGGCGAGTTTTTAGCATGCATACTTTTTTATTTTTGTAGACTCACACCCATGATGATTTAAGTGACCGTTCTGAGTGCCATGCGCGCCTAATGGACAATTCCTTGGAGCTCATATAAGTAATCCCTCGCATGCTTGTGTTATACAAATGCTCTGTGTCGGACAGTCACAAATACGATCATTACTGTTTAGTGGTTGTCAAACTCGATACCAAGTACCGCCCTTTTACAATCCTGGGCTCTCAAAGTATTGTACCACCATAATAATAATAATTGTCAAGTAGACCGGTGTTTAAGCTAAAACGAGATATTATTCACTTCCAAGAGATAAAGAACATTTTGCAGCAATTACCATTTCCGCATCTAATCAAGTGACACGTATGCGTGTCATTGAAGCTCGAACGTGCTTTAGATCATTAAATGTGCTACACACTCTTTGCATTCTTTGATGTTTCATAATGTTCATTCAGGGCTAAAGGTACTTAGATTTTTCTCATTTGAATATCCATTCACACACGCATTTTCTATCGTGCTTGAGGAGTCACGGTATAAAACTGGTATTAGATTAGGCCGATTCCAGTCTACTTTGGGTGAGAGACGGTTTACACACCCTGAACTGGGCACATAAAGACAATCAAGGTGGAGTCAAACACCGAACTTCACAAATGTAGTTACTTTGAATATATCAGACCAATTCCTCAGAATGCTGACCTTGTAATTCCTGTCTGCTTGCAGCACTGAACCATTTTTGCTGCTGCAGTTATTGACCACCAGCACATTTAAAAATACTGACCTAAATGGCTAAAATAATGCTACGGTCCATTTCGCAGGTTCCTGAACCCACTTGGCATGTTTCTTGGAGGAACTGTCGTGACCTTGGTATTCATGGGCTCCGTGTGGGCCGGAGAGAATCAAGCCACCATCAAGAACTTCAAGAGGAAGAACCCCACTCTGTTTGTTATCGGCGTCATGGTCACCAGTTACTTCCTGCTGTCGCTGTGCGGCGGTGTCATGGTCTTCATCTTTGGCATCACCTTCCCTCTGCTGTGTAAGTCTTTACATACAAATATACAAATTTGCTGCCCACTAAAATGATCCGACTTTATTTTTCTCTCTTTTTTTAATATTGACATGTTTCACTGGAATGACTTCTTTTTTCAACTTCTCATCATGTCATCTCCATTTCCTTCCCCGTGAAGTTGTTCAGATACCGGATACTCAACACATGTTGAAAACTGTGAAAATGATGGACGTACAGACACGTATAATATCGGCGGAAAAAAAAAACATGTTTGCTTGAACGATACTCTTGGGGGAAAGTAAGGCACACTGCAAAACTGTAGGGGGAGCCAAAATAATCCAAATAATTCTTTACTGTTGCTTGAAGTATGCAGAGACATTACTGCAAATCCTCAGCCAAATCTTTTTGGACTAAAAGTTGTTCTAAATCACAACACACGTTGTTGTTTTAATAAAATAATTTTAATAAAATAAAATCAGAGTTGGCCAATGCTGGCTACTGATGTTCTTCACGTAAGGTATGACTCACACAGGGAAGCATAACTGAGGTTTTGCCAGAGCTGAATAAGTTTCCAAACGCTCACTCTGACTCACTGTTCAATCAAAAGAGAGCATATAAATTACGCTGGCGAATATTCTCTTCTGAAAGATGACAGATTTCACCAGTTTTAGTTTTGTCTCTCACTCCATATGACCGTTGAAGCGAACATTAGAGCTTTAACATGCCGCTGGAGCCAGCGTGATCGCGTCCCAGGCGGCCTGCCCACCGCCCCATGTTTACAGATCGCTATGGTTTCTCGGTGTGGACACAACCGCATTTACTGACTGATGTCATGCCTTTGCGATCTGCCACATAGACTAACACCTGCATGTGTGTGTCTCGCTCTCTCTGTCACTTTTTATTTCCAGCAAAGAATATCTAAGTGAAAAAAGAGTTGTCTTTAACATAAGTTTTGAAACTCATGTTATTTCCTATTGTTGCTGTTCAGTAATCCTCATCCACGCCTCCCTGAGACTGCGCAACATGAAGAACAGGCTGGAGAACAAGATGGAAGTTGTTGGGATGAAGAAGACTCCGATGGGCATCATCATGGATCTCTTGGATCAGCAGGAGGAGAAAGTCAACAAAATGCAGGATTTTATCGAGAGCAAACTAAAGCAGTAAGATCGGAGCAAAGGGAAGTCTGCTCCATCATCCCGCCCGCATGCCACAAGTAGAATCACATTTGTACTTTTGGGCCCGCCGCTCTTCCCGTTTGCTTTTAGTTAGATGAGCACACTCCTTCAAATGTGTACAAACGCTTTGCATAATCACAGTTGAAAGACAAATGGCAGCAAAGGTTAGAGCATTCCCATGTCTGAGGATTTAAAAATACACTCATCCCCTTGCTGATTTTGGGCTTCTTTGGCACGCAGCTTGGGTAATTTCATCGTCGACTTGATCGCGCTGCTTTGTCACGGGCATTGCCAGTTTGTAATTCTTATCTATAGTATGAAACACAGATTGACTTCATCAAAGCAAAGCTTCCATTCTGTTACTTCAGAGCCTTACAAATACTGATCCAAGGCCAATGCGCTTCTGGTGTACATGTGTTCTCACTAGTAATCCTGAGTATAAATAGAACAATTTTTCAGACTGCGTGACCGTGTGCTGAAAGCAAAGACTAGCCTGGGAGTATCTCCTCCGATCTTCCCTATGCAATCGAAAAGGAATGGCTCTTTCAGCTTTGTTCGACTCTCATATGTATAGGTTTGCTGTTTGTGTCTATTATTTCGGCTATATTATGAGTGCGATGGCTGTAGGGTGCACGTCGACTGCCCAGTTTGTGCACAAAGGCCTTCAGATGGATGTAACGTGTTGTCCTCTGTTACATGTGACTTTTTCCATGATGTGTGAGCACAGAGCCAAATATTAAACATGGCTGTCGAAACCAATTAATGATGCGTTGGATTTTTTTTTCTCATCGCTTTATGAATGATGGGCGGTAGTTGCGTTTGTGGGATTGTTTATAAATTGGCAAATGCAAAACCACAACTAATCCAGCATTTCGTAAATGTAAGCTTTCTTGGCACACAATATGTGTTAAATAAGCATTAATAAACAGTTGGGTTCCCCTCTGAATAAATGTACATGCGTTCAGCTGTTTTTGGGTGCAAATATTGAAAACTTTGCATTTCGATGTAAAACACAGTTGAAACCAGAAGTTTACATCCCACCATATATTGAGACACTTGGATATTTTTTTATACTGTCTGACATGAAATCAGACTGAACTCTTCCTGCTGTAGGTCAATTAGATCATCAAAATTATTTCCATTTGAGAAATGCCAGAATAATAAATAAAAGATATTTTAGACCAATTTTTAAAGGCTTTTTTTCAAAGTCAGGAGTTTACGTGTACAGTACTATGTCATTAGTATTTTGTCCCTTGCCTCTTACTGTCACTGCATGATTTGGGTCAAATGCTTTGGATTTCCTTCCACAAGCTTCTCACAACAGCTGACATTTTAGCCCATTAAAAGAACTAGTGGAACTGAGCCAAGTTTGTAGGCTGCCTTGCTCGCATATGCCTTTTCAGGTCTGCCCCTAAATTGTCAATAGGACTGCGATATCAAGGGTTTGTTATGGCCATGACAAAGCATATCTGGAAGCCATTTTGGGACCAGTTTGCTCTGGGTCATTGTCCTTGTGGAAGACCCATTTGTGCCCAATCCTTAACTTCTTGGCTCATGTGTTGAAATGTTGTTTCAGAATTTCCACAGTGTTCTTTCCTCGTGTCTTTTTTTTTTTTTTTGTGAAGCGCACCAGTCCCTCCTGCTTGCCAAACAACCCCATCACACGACGCTGCCTCTCACCGGAAGCTTAAAATCACGTGACATCATAATGTGTGTTGTCCCAAATTGTTCAAAGGTGTAGGAATCATTTACTGTATGTAAACTTCTGACTTCAAAGAAAGTAATGAAAGAAAAAAGTTTGTTTTAAATCTAATATTTCAGGCTTTTAGCAAATAGAAATCGTTTCGGTAATCCTAATTGACTAGGATATAGAACAGGAAAAGTTTAGTCTGGTTTAATGTCAGACAGTGAGAAAGAAAAGAATCCATGTGTTTTACATACAACCCCTGGCAAAAAAAAAAATGGAATCACTGGATGATCAGAAAAAGTAAAATCACAAGTTCCATGGGTTCCACAAAACCGGTTTATATAAAATGCAATCCTTCCGCCTTTAAGCAATTTATAAAAAATTGTCATACTCAGTCATATTTTTTTAGAGCAAGTAGAAAACAAATATGGAAGCGTTCAATTCTGAGGACAAAATTAATGAATCATTGAGAATAAAAGAAAAAAAACGTACAAGTTATTTTTGAGCCATTGTGTACTTTTTCCCCTTCTTGCTCCAAAGATTATTGTGACTGACTGCAACAATTTAAAAAAAAGTGTTTCTTAAAGCCAGAAGGGTGGCATTTTAAATTAAAGTTGTTTAATGGAACATCGGTGATTTGCCTTGATTGGTCATTTGATCATCGGCAAATGATTCCATCATTTTTTGCCAGGGATTGGTTTCAACTGTATATACCACACATTTGTGCTTTTGTGAAACATGGTTGAACAACAGCCAGCCGCTATGTGTGTGAACACGTGGTTCTTTCTCAGTGGACACTTCATTTTCCCCAAATCCAGTAGGTGTCAAACACATATCACGAAAAGTCACTGCCTTAGGTGAGACTTGTTTCACTTGATTCCAGGGCTTTAGGGAGTGGCACCTGCAAGCAAAGGAAATCGCTTGTGTTAAAGTTTGCGTGGCATTCCATTAAGAAGGTCATACTTTACGCACGCTATACATTCCAAGTTGTGTGATCATAGCACACTGGGTGCTTGATGTAGCTGTGCCAAAACTCGACGGATCATTCCTCTCAATAAAAATGGCTGTCTCTGTCTATGTGTCAGTCCTGTGATTGACAGTGATCAGTCCAGCACGCGGCCCTCCTCTCATCCTAAATCAGCTCCGCTTTCATACGACCCTGGACGGAAAGTGATGGGTGTATTGTATTTACATCCAGAAAAGCATCTGTTGGGGGTGGTACTCTCACCCTGGCTGAAAGGCTTTCTTTAGCTTTCGTTGATATATGGTGGCTTTTATGAAGCGAGTCTAAATTTGTGCTCGTGCCCGCCCACTCTGCATAACGCAAAGGATTCCATCCGGTGGTAAGGCTTGGATGCATGCTTTGGACACATTTGCCATTGGAAGAATGTGGGACCACCTTCTCAACCGAGATGGACGACGTTGATGAAGATGTTTGAGTTAAAAGGACTAATCGGTACTTCCTTGTTCAATGTCTGATGAGGATTATTTATCACCCAGCGGCAATACTCACAGATTTAAGACAGGCCACGCTACTCTTCTTGATCTCATTGAGGAGCTCATCACGGGCGTGGGATCGACCTTTGGTGGCACTCGCCTGCGAGGGACCGGTTTCAAAGTCTTAATGACATCCTTCAGGTTTGCTTTTTCATCCGCCGCCGCTTGCGTGACCGACTCTTTCACTTTGGGAGTCTTCCTCAGTTGGAAACCTGCTCGCTCTTGTCGACTGGCTTCCCTGCGGTCCAGCTCCTGAAAGTGGTCTCGTTTCTTCGGAGTTTTCTTCAGCCGGACGTCCCTCAGTGGGTTTTGGGGCTCGGCACTTGGTTGTCTGGGAATTCTCTTGTGCTTGAGCTGTTTTGGGGGCTCGGGTTCTTCTTCTCTTTCTCCCCCATCTTCTTTTGGGGGCACACGATTCTGTTCTTTGGGAGGCACACGATTCTGTTCTTTTGGGGGCGCAACCAGCCCATGTTTCTGCAGGAGTTCCAGGGGCGGTATGTACCCCAACATCTCGAGTAAACCCGGAGGCAGGTTGAGACTACTCTCGCACATCTGCATGACCTCCCTCTGCTCCTTCAGCTGCTGCTGCTTCTGCTCTTCTTTTCTCAGTTGCCTCTGGCGGTCCAGATTCCTGGTTAAGAGATTAGTCACCACCATCCTCGGCCCTGGCTGTTCAAAATGGTAGCCCATCTTCAGGAGGGTGTTGTTGGCCTTGAGCAGGCGCGAGATCTCCATTTCGGCATGATGACCCAGCATGTGTCTTTGATTGTGAAATCGCAGCTCGGCCAGGGTCTCGTTGAACTGGAGGCATCGAATGATGGCCACGATTCCCTTTCCCGTGATGAAGTTGGACTCGATGTTGAGCGTCGTGATGCTGCGATTCTCGCGTAACATGTTGGCCAAGTTGAACGCAATGTTTTCATCCACACCCGTGTTGGCGATGCTGAAGGTTTTCACGTGTTTGTTCTTCTTCAAGGCGTTGACATAGTCCAGGAGCATCTCTTTGGGAATGTTTTCGATGTTGTTGAGATTGACCTCAGTGACAGAAGAGTTGTTGTTCCGGATCTTATCAAGTGTCGACTCCAAGTTTGTCTCATTTCCTGATGGTCGAGATGTCATTTTGATGTTGTTCAGTGCCAGCTTGGGGATTTTTAATTTGTTGATTTTTGTCCCCTCTTTCTGCTGGGGTTTGTCGTCGGGCTCCCTCGTCTTTGCATCTGCGAGTAAGTCTCGAGGAGGCAAAGACTCCGTCATTTTGCCGTCCTCTTTAACTTGTGTCGCTCCGTCTTTCCGGCCTGCTGCTTCCTTCTCGGTGCGGTCAGATTGTGTCTTCGTATTTTCGTGTTTATTTGGATTCATCTTTTTGTCTTTCTCATGGATCTCTTTGTCAGGGCCATTGCCCTCTTTTACGCCGTTGACGATTTCCTTCTTCACGGTTCCCTTGATTGCTTCATCAAATATTTGCCTCTCTCTCGAACCGTCTTTCGCTTTTTCCTCAATGACTTCCTCATTCACTTCAAGGGCTTCGTCGTGCCCATCTTCCACAGTTTTGACTTCTTCTTTCTCTTCGGCCTCCTGCCTCACTGTTTTCTGATGAACACAACCAAGGGGACCAACATTGTTACCACCGTGTCCTCCCAAGTACGACTCTTATGTTTGTGCGAAAATGTATTTTTGTACATTATTTTGGCAGTCTGGTGGCCTCTTACCTCACTGGGTAGCAGAGTAGCCGGCACTCTTTCTTCCTCCAGCATACGTTTGGATTCCTTTTCCCAGTAGAGGTAGCCGACCAAGGACCTGTGGTCAAAGGTTCCAGTCGGCGGCTTCTCTGTCTGGTCCTTCTGCCTCTGTCCAACTGGAACACTATCATCTGGAGCAATCATAATATCCATTTCACTCTGGAGCTCCTTAAGCTCCTCGGGCGAGAGCATAGCAAGGATTTCATCCTCGTCAATGTCCTCTTCATTGACATCCTCAGTATCTCTGTTGGACATCTCTGGTTGCGTTCTCGATTCAAATTCTGTCAAAAGGATGCTAAATGTTCTGTCAGGATACTGACGCAGGGCACAGCAAACTGGCAAGCCTCTGACTGACTTGAGCTGAAGTTGCTCCGCTTCTGCCTCATGTGGGGTCTAAAAAAAGCGCACGGCTGATATTTACGGCAAGACAAGCAGGGGGCGAAAGGCATGCTATCGGTCGTTTTTCAGCCCCTCCTCACGGGGCTTTTGGGATGACAGTTGCTTCGGGCAAATGAAGTCGGCAAGACCGACAGCAGCAGGTGGACAATTTTCGTATGCCTGATCAAGCTCCAACAACATGACAAAAATGTGACAACTATTCATTCCATCTCCGTCAATCTCTTTAGACCATTATTCAAAGTCATTTTATGCGGCACACTATTTTTCAGGAATGCGAGCGTTTTCATCTTTGATTGTAAATCTCTACTGAAGAAGGGCGACTGAAACAGGTGTTAAGCAACGGCAGTACATGAGGTGACAGCAGCCATTTATGAGTCACACAAGTATTTATTTATCCTTCGCAGTGGAAAATATTTCATCATGACACCTCACAAGATACTTGGAACTACACACAGACTGTACAAATGTGTGAGAAAACAAATGTCATTGTTTTGATGGCAGTGGTCTGATTCTTATCAAAGTTGTTATCAAAACTGATTTCCTTCACGTGCACTTCAAATCACATCACGGCACTTACTGACAAAATGACTGTTAACATTAGTGACAGCATACATTCAGATTCCAGCTTTAAAGAACGGAAGGAAAGGAAATTCTACAACATGGTTTGTTCTAATGAACGATCACATTAAGTGTCACATTCACAATCTGGATCCTCCATTTTATGAAAGATGTCTTTTTTTTTCCTGTTGTTCAGCATAAGGCAGCAGCTAGTTCCTGTTTATGTTTGATTGATTGCCTTGATATCTCAAGTACAAGTCAGTGGGGTTGTGCGACGTTTTGAGAATTTGAGACACAGTCTATCTTGCCTCTCTCAACCATCCACCCAATGGAAGGCACCCTGGGTTCAGAGGTTAGTCCTTGGAGGAAAGAAAGCCTGTTTCAACTTCATCCTCTTACGTTACAAAATGTGGTTTGGTCGTCATCGTTGGATGCTTGTGTAGCTGCTGCCCAGGTAAAATCTGAAAGAAGACACTGAAATCAAACGGATATTCACACATTCAATAATTTGAAAGTGACCAGGACGTATGACCAAAGGACTGAAATTAAAAAAGCTCTACAGACTGATTATAAAAGCATGGAATAACAGATTGAAATGATCACGTCAAAACACAAAGCAACTCCGTGGGGTGAACCGAAAAAAAAAGCACCTTGACAAGAAGTGGTCTTTGTGTGAAACTGACAGAACACGAGGGTGCTATGAAAGATTGTCATCTTTTTTACAGTTGCGAACGAATAACCAAATACAGTAAAGGGCTTCTAGGAGGTAGATGGAGAGCAATGATCCACCAGATCAAGCTATCGCGGCTGTTTTTCTTTGAAAAAAATAAATACAGTATCTGAGTTTGTGTGTGTAATTGGAATTGTCTTTTATTTCTCTTTTTGAGCATTCTCTTTTGTGTGTCTTTATTATTCAAACAGCCACTGGGCACATCACACTTACGGATGTTTGTTTTTATATGCCTAGGAGGCCGCTATGAACGAGCAGCAAATGGAAATGGAAATGTGTGGTGCGAGGAGGAAACATCCATTGAGTTGCTTTGTTTGGTCTACTAATTACATGTTTCAACTTTAATTTGACTGTGAAGTGGAATGAATCACAAACCGTGCTCGTGCAATTTATAACATCATACAGTATTGGTGTTCTCTGTAGCCGAGCTAAAGTTTGATTTTTTTTTTTAAATAGAAACTGCCACAGAATGGATGCATAAATGCAAATATTGTGAAATACAAAAAACTGCCCTAAGGGGAACAGAAAATCCAACCACAACACAAAGAGGTCGACGGTTTCATTCCATGAGCACACTGATGAAGATGAAGAAATGGACACGAGTGGCAACACGACATACAGCCACCTGCTTGGTCTCACCCTTAAGTGCTAGAGTGGTTGTCTGATTCTTCATCCATTCTAATGGCCTCAGCGCCAACCACCTCAACTGACTCACATTTATTAGGCTTTGTGTCAGAGCCCGATACTTTGTTTTCTGGAGAGCATCTGCGCACATGAGCATTAATCGAAAGTCAAAAAGTAAAAGAGGGAGGAAGGAAGCAGCAGAGATTTCAGTGTACTGTTGGTCACCTCTTCAGTGAATCCATTTTTCGTAAAAGAGGCCAATGAGATTTCCATTCAAATATAAACAAACAATGACTCTTTAAGGAGAAAAAATATCCTGTTTGGACCTAGTCGCTAGAGGTTAAAAAAAAAAGGTTGAATAGAGTACAGTCTCAAATTGCTCAAATCTTTTGTGGTCGAGACCAAATATACTATACGTCAAGGCGTAAGAATTTGAACTTCTCTTTGAATATTCATCGCTTTCATACTTTTGGCCTTATTTTTTTTCTGATATAACTTTACTCTCTCACTCGAGTCAAAAGTTGAAAACGACAACTCACCTGTTGTGTGTGGGGCTGCGATTATATGGCGACAGAGGAACTGCATGTTGAGAGTAATGAGGTGTGTTCGGTGTGTCGTAGTCAGTCAGGCCGACTGCCAGCTGGTTGCGCCAGTTCCCTGCACTCTCCACTGAGGACACTGCAAGTGAGACCAAACCAAGTGCACTCTTAATTGGTAACTTGCTTTGCACGATGTTTTTTTCATCACTGCAATGGGTGACACAGTACTAGACAGTAATCCAAAGAGATTTTTCAAAACTGGTGAATCTCGTGCCAGCGCAAGCCTAGTTTACCGTTTTTGGGGAATTTGGCAGACCGCACTGCACCACACTGGGCATTCCGACGGAGCGAGGGCGTTTTCTGTTACATGGCCCCGGCTCACCTGACAATTTGGTGGCTGACAGTAAACTAAACCTTGGAGTAGCTGAAAGAAGGTGTAAGTTGCAATTTTGCTGAATGCTACTGAGGTGCAGGGAGACAGATTCTGAGCTCCATGGATACGTGTGCCGGAGGATACCGTGATTTACTCATAAATATGACAACAGCGGGAATCAAACCCTCTGGCTAATTGCATAAATCAATGAATTGAAGGCATTATTTTTATTATTATTATTATTGTTACCATCACCATCATCTTCATTATATTTTTAAAATCACCCTCTTTGGCCGCAGTACAGGTATGTGGTAGGAAGGGGGAGAGTCACACATGCAGTACATGAAAGATCGGGTTGGGATCTGTGACTACCGTGGCCAACTTAACATCATCCACCCATGTAGGTCTGCTTGCAGTTCCTTATAAACGTACTTTGCGTGTTTCGATATTCTGCATGGACTTCAGCGAGTCGATTTCTACTTCCGCAAAGTCAAAGACTGTGCGCATCTAGTTAACTGTTTTTAAAGAGAATGAGAGGGGTCGCTTCCATTGGCCGGGAAGCAAGTCTACGTTGTTACTCCCACAATGGCGCGTTTCGAATTGCGCGCGTCGAAGAAAGCAATGATGATTTAAGGACAGGAATAAACCCTTTTTAAAATGCCCATCTTCTTGTGGGCACTGTCTTCATTGACCTATAAACAACTTGCAGACATCATCTCACCGGATGAAAATGACGTCGTTCTGCTGGAGTGGCTGAAGGCCGCCGGCATGGTCTGGTACCCTAGGCTGAGCTGAGAGCCACAGTCAAAGTCGTATCCTGTCCTCTCTTCTTCCCTAGGGCCACGGTTTCGATGGTACCACCCTCTCAGATGTTCTGCCACCATAGCCTTCTGCATGTTCTTGGCCAAAAGTTCGTTTCTGGGTCCCTCCCTGCTCCTCGGCGGCCTCACCGTCGCATAGGGATTCTGGGAAAGGCCGTCAGTTCGGTCAGAGCCGTAATGCCTGAACCTGTCGTGTCCGTGATAGCCGTTCATTTGATAGGAGGGGTTGACGTTGTAGTGGCCTTCGACGTCATTCTCATACACGTAGGCACCGTTAGCGTAAGGCTCCATATCTGGACACGGGCAGCCGGAGACGTAGTAGGCACTGGGTGGATAGTGAGCTGAGGTCTCGCAGGTGTAACTACAACCAGAATGGTGCTGAACCAGATTGGGCATACTCCCAGTATTTCCGTACACTTCCACGTTGCGGTGCAGACGATGCATGGTGGAGGTTCGGGAATCTAATGTACTGTAGTGGGAGCTGGCCGGCCCGCAGAAATCCAGACTGGACTGACTGGTGTAGGAAGAGCAATCCTCCAAGACCTCTGTGCTGTTGCTGCGGTGAGCCGGTGACAAGGTGAAAACTGGCTTCTCCGGGTCTGTCTCCTTTCTCAACTGGGGCTGGGACTCCAAACTTCCACTGCGAGCCCTGAAGCCATGGGGCGAGCCCTCGCACCTGGAAAGAGGACACAGCTTGCCGCGTTACACTGATTACTCATCTGCAATATTGGAACTTTTACCAAGCGCTTGAATGACAACTTCAATTGGCGAATGAGTGGGCAATAACGGTGTTGGGGAGCCATGACCAAACCTGAGCTGGCTGCTGCTGTAGGCATTGCGGGTCATAGCCGGTGTGGGGGGCATGCTGCGGGGGTCTCTGGGAGGTCTGGGGAGGGTTTTATAAGGGCTACTGTGGGTGGAGGAGGTCTCTCTTGGATTGTGGTAGTAGAGAGAAGCTTCCTGGCCTTCAAAAGCTAATCTAAAGGGTTGTGACATTGAGGGTGATGATTAAAAAGAAAGGCAGGAATGATATGTGTGCAACAGAAGAAGGCCTCAAACACGACCGAGCAATAGATGTGGAAAATGCGTCTTCAGCAGGTCAGATTAAGTCTCACCCTTTGTTCTGGTTATTTTCCCTTTGGGATGTTTGCTTCTCTACATCGTATTCCGCCCCCAGGGAACGTAATGGACTGAACTGAGGGGAGTCTTGCACAGACTGCGACCGCGGCCGCTGGCTGGCGCTGTCCGAGTCGTCTGAATACAAAAATAGGACAGCGCGAAATCAAGATCCGAACATGGGGCCTTACTACGGGACACTTTGCAGAGACGTGCCGCCAAGCTCACCGTCCTCCAAGGGGAGGCTCGACAAGGAGCTGCATTCTGACCGCATGAGCTCATCTGGACACAGAGAATGCTTCTTGTGAATGCAGCAGAATCATGCAAGTTGTGACAATTCCTTGTTGCATTTGCTCCGAACCTGCAATGATTACTGAGGCTCGCTGGGTGGGTCTTTTCCCCTTCTTGATTCGATAATGGTTCATCTCATTCTCAATCTGCTGAAGCTTGTGCATAGCATCCAAACAGTTTCTCCTCCTCTTCTTCTTAACAGTCTTGCACAATTCTGGCTCATTCGCTAGCTTTTTAGCTGCCTCCACGATTTTCTGCTGGAGGGCGAATCTGCTCTCCAGATTTCTCAGGAAAGGATCCTGCAGTGCAAGTCGCAAAAGACGTTAAAAGTACATTCACTTCCCTATTTTCACGCACTCCTTTTTTCCTCCCTTTCCACTGCAAACGGTCTCAATATGTCCAACACATTCTGTCCCACTTTTCTGCATGCATTTGTTGGGGTTTTATGTAGGGGTGAGCCAGACGCAGTGCTGTGCTCTGAATTAATTGTCACTGCGACAGCACGTAATATAATGTAGATAAAGTGGGAAGAAAACAACTTGATACATTTTTGATGACCCTGAGGTATTCCTAATTTATGGCAGACAATGCTTTCATATCTTCAAGTATGCGCTTATCGGCGTGTAAGAGTTGCAATTTACCAAGAGCTTTTAAACTGAAGCACCCTTGTTTTGGTTTATGTCTTCAGTTAAAAATTTTATTGTTGAGAAAAGGTTAAGCCAATAACAGTCTGGGATTGTCATTTGAACCAAATTATAAAGTATGAAGTGAAATTCAGGTTAAAGTGCTAATTAAAAGGCATGTCATATTGTCCAAAGGCAACTAATGAATGTGCATGATGAAAGTGAAACACAGACCTCATTGTAAGGGAAAAGGTCATCCAACTTGAAAGCAGTGCCAACTCGCCGTCTAACCTGTGGTGGTCGTTCATCTGAAGACAAGGGGTACTCCTTTGGCAGCTTTCCAGTAAGCTCCTGAGAACAACCAACACTTTAAATGGATACTGTAGCAGAAACAATCCATCTCACACACATACACACACACACACACACACACACACACACACACACACACACACACACACATTTAATTAAAGGCTTTGGGGGAAAGGGGAATCTGGAGACAGAAAACACGAAGGAGAGGCCATTCATTAAAAATGTGACACCTTACAAGGACCAAAAGTGAAATAAATGATATTTTGACGTGGCATTATGTATTTATGTTTTCAGGACACCAAACCCATACGTATTGTACAAATAAATGGAACTCGAATGGGGGCGAGCGGTATGGATCACTGCGGAAATGTCTGCTTCAGAACGACACTTCCGTACAGGTTAGCGCAACAATATCAAGTATTTCCGTGACCTTGTTTATTTTTTTTCCAAAAAAATTTACCTTACCGGTGTATAATATACTGGAATGCACGTGCTTCGGAAAATGGGTGGATAATAGGAAGCATAATCATTTACAGGACAAAAAGCCAGAGAAACAAGGGCAAGTAAACAGAATATCTCACCGCTTCCCGGAGACAAATCTTCTTTAATTCCTTTGTCTTTTTGGCCAAGATATCTTGAATCTCCTGCTCTTTCTTTCTCAGCTCAGAGAGTTTCTCTTTCTTCTGCTCCTCACTCATTTCAGAGTCCGCAGAACCTGTAAAATGTGAATTTGAATAGTTGCACAGTTATTTTACGCCCCCAAAAATCTGTTGACTGATACACTACACTGAAAGGGGAAGTCAACACAAACATTTTCTTTAAAGTAATAAGTTCCATGCAGCACCAGTTGACTAAATACACTATTCTGATAAAGAAAATATGAGTTAACATCTAAAAACCACCCGTTTCTCTCCATTTCAGAGGCGGCCATTTTGCCACTTGCTGTCGACTGAAAATGACATTGCACTTGCTCAGGGCTCAGGTAACAAGCGATCATGGCTGATCTTCAGAAAACAGGTGAGTCATGATTGGTCATTACCCGAGCACTGAGCAACTGTGAAGTCATTTTCAGTTGACAGCAAGTGGCAAAATGGCGCCCCTGAGATGGGTAAAAGCAGGTGTATTTTGCTGCTGAATTCAAATTTCACAAACGCAATATTAAGCGCAATGCTGTGTTGAAAGGAGTGCAGGCGCATAAAACATATTACTGTAAGGAAGTTTTGTCTTGACATCCCCTTTAAATATTCTGCATTCTTGACATTTGCTGTCGGTTGCTCTGGAAGCGTCACGAGTACAACCAACCTGTCGATACCAGGCTCCCATTGCTGGCTGTAATCAAGTTATTTTTCAGGACTGACTCTCCAAGTTTGTTTGTCTTTGCCCCTGCATGCTCGTTCAGATCCATGGCAATTTCCTCCAAGCTTTTGGAGACTCCGAGTTTAGCCTAACGGAAAGGAGGAATCAAATCTTTTTGCATGGATCTCTTTTTACTTTGCCACTCTGAAATACACTCACTTTGCTCTGCTTTCTGTCCAAGTAGAATTGATGTTGGCTAATAGCCATGACCCAAATAGTTTTGATCAAAGAGTGGCTCGCATACCAAGTGTGGATAAGGAGGCCAGTTTGTCCAAAGGTGCGCTTGGTGACTGCTCTCCTGAAGCACAAGGATCAGTGGTGAACTGTGTGCCTTATTTCAGATTTCAGATAGAGGTGGGTAATCTCATACAAACCAAAGGGATGTAAAACAACAACAACAGTAACACCAAATAATAAACTTGAAAAAAAAACAAAAATCTCACCTGTGTGGATCATTAACCTCCACTGCAAATTTTTTCTCCCTGAAGTACAAATTTTCCAGTTGCTTCCACTGATAAAGCTGGTAGTCACAATAGAGAAAGCGCACAAAGTAATTAAACGGCACTCATTCTGTGACCAATCAAGTGTCATTAGAGTCTGGTTTACCAGCACCGCAACATTACAGCTGTTCACAGGGTACAATACTCCCACATTACGAAATCAGACTCATCACTACATGTTCCGTGGCTCATCGGCCAGGTGCTCCGTGACAGCAGCCTTATTTCAAGTCATTTGTGACTAACTGCATGTCTAGTCCGGCGGTGAATGAAACACACATTTCAAAAGAATGTTTTTTTTTTTTGGTTACATGGGTGAACAGCATGAGGGGGTGACAACAAATAATGTATTACGTAATAATGTAAAAGTTCTCAGAGCTTCATTTCAAAGTATCATATTCTATGCATAAAAAAAGAATTGAAATCGACTTCTTACCACTACAAAGGGTCTTCAATTTCAGATTCTATTTGGTAGTTATGAAATCCTCTCGGGCTTCACTCTCAACACCAACTTGTACCAGGACTGGATCATGTCAGCTCCTGACTTGCCTCCTCAGGTATTCTCATGCATGTTAACGCCCAAAGCCATCCCTCTTTTCGTTCTGACATTAGCAGCTCCCTCCCCTCCCTTCACCTTGCCTCCCCACCATACAGGCAGCAGACACTTGCACAATCCAGCCGTCAAAGTAAAACTGCATCGTCCCGTGCAAGCCACCAGAATGTATTCTTCACGTGACACGTTTGAAATCATATTTCCGCTTCTTCTTGGCCCGTACCACACATGCCAAAGGTCTTATTCGGCATGGCATCATTCGCATGGGTGTCTCTTATCACTTGGCGATCTAATGTGGCTGACGCGTGCGGAAGTTCCAGTAAAGGAACACTTGAAACGACATGAATGATTTTTAGCAATGAAAAGGTCCTGCCCTTGAATTCATTTGAATCAGAAATGAGGACTCAGCATGCTGACAGTGTCCGGTGCAGACAAGCCAATTTAAAGCCACAACAGTAGTGTCATATTTACCTTTCTGGGTTTCAGCTTGTCTTGTAGATCATACTGGCCAATGCCTTTATAGCTGATCCCAAGCCACCATGGCATCCCTTGTTTATCCTGGATGGGGTGGAAAAAATAAGAGTGAACATCTGTTCAGTTCCCAGAGCAAAGATGAGCGGCAAGCCTACCTTCACTTCATAATAGTGGACACCATATGTGGGCAAGGATTCCACAAGCGTCAGATACCTACAGTGAAGAGTGTTATTAAAACCACAAGGTGCTTCATAACGTCCACATGGGCTGTGGCGAGGAGGAATTCTCGAGCATTTGATCTGGTGCGTCTGTGTGATTCACTCGACTGAACATATTGATTGATTTCTACCAGTTGATGGGGAAAAGGGATTCCAGCAAGACAAAGTGAAAAGGAAGCCTCGGTGGAGGAGGGAAATTAATGACCTGAAGCCATTTCAACATTAATTAATGTCGAACGTGTTTCAACAAATCAATATTTTATTTTAACTTCAACACTTACTGTACAATGGCCTGCCCTCTGGAGACTCCTCTGAGCTGTTTATAATAGTCGATGACTCGATCCTCACTGCATTAGCATAAAGAGTGAGATGAATTGTTTTCGAGATGAATCGTGAATACATTAAAAGGTGTGCTGCTAATCACAACTCAGACTGGCCTTTAAGCATACCAGTAAGCAAGCGATGGGTGCTCCTTGAGGACTTTAGTGGGAAGAGCGGGCAGCTTCTTTAAGTCAGCTCGGGTGGCTTCATCACTGGGGAAGGGAAGAGGAAGGAGATGAATGACAGAAAAAGTCTCGTGATTATATTCTCAGCGCTACCGACTCACGACCACATTTCGGTCTTCAAAACTTCGGCTATTAGAAAGCAAGAACTCATTCACCTTTGGATGCTCTTATACAGCCATCATTCTTGCAGTACAAAACAGATCTAAGGCGCCCTAAAAATAGAATTGTTTTTGATGCTTAAGCTTTTTCGGTATTATTTTAAGTGTGATTTATTTTTAAGATTTTTCAACAGACCTCTCAGTATGACACAGTTCTTTTCTACACCACTGTTGTTAAAATGGATACGCATCCAGTGTCATTCAAGACATGAGCATTATTATCTTCATAAAAACAGAGTTTTTTTTAAAGACAACTCTTGAATTGGATCTCATCAGATTATGCAAGTGGATCTCATGTCATGCATGTAATTATGTGGTGGACTTGAAGCTAGCTGTTTGCTGCTCTTTCCTGGCATGTCAAGTCTCCCCTTTGGGTCTGTCAGTACCATGAGATTCATTAGTAGATGGGTGTGAGCTACTCAGCGCACTATGGTAAGCCTCACATTACATTGCTATTGATTGTTAGTGTCCCCATTGTTGAGAAACAAGTGACCTATTGAACGTTTTCGCCAACAGATCGCCCTTAACTTATCCTGCTGCCAGTCAATACTTATCACCCATCTGATAATAACAAGCTCTTACCTTGTGTAGTCTCCTTTAGACTCCTAGTTAAATAAATAAATAGAAAAAGAACATCTCATTAGGCTTTAGCTTTACTTTAAAGGATGTAACAGATTTGGGTTTTTTAACGGGCAGTAAAGGGACTAACCTGCAAAGCATTTGCTGCCAATTTAAAGACATTGTCACTCTCAACTTCTATAATCCCCTATGAGACAAAGAGGGATTTTCAATGAACAGATTGCACACGGTGATCAACACTCAAACATTTCCGGATTGACCTCAACATTAGTCTGTTCTCAAAAGAAATCATTTCTTTCTGCTTTCTTACACACATTCCTCCTAGGCGAGTGAAAACTGCCCTGCGGCTGAGAAAAGGCGCTGCCACTTACGTTGTAGACAGCAGATTTTGCATTGAGGAAGAATAACTCCACTGTGATGATGTCCTTCAGCTGTGTGATGTTTTCCACATAAAATCTATGAAAGATGAATGCACAAGCACACAATGTTTTTCATTGAACTTTCTTTCAAGATACATAAAACCGATCTTAGCTGTAGGACGGAGCTATAATATAATATGTACGTGGTCTGGGTCAAATCTATGCTAACACAGTCATATTCTTTGTAAAATAGCTGTGCCAGTATTGCAGTATAATTTAACCATCAACTATTTTGAAAACTTGACCATTTTATTTGATCTTTCCCTCACCCCCTTTTGTTTTTACAGAAAAGAAAACATCATATAGATTCATCCGTGCTCGGCCATCAATGGTATTTTTTTTTTAGATATTGTATTTTGCTGCGTTTGTCGCAGCTTTTCTACAGATCCTTCGACACCTGAAGAACTCCACCCAAAATATTTCTGAATAAGTCATTTATAGTAAAGTCAAATTCCCTTTTATTTAAATGCAAATTGAATGTTAATATCACACTGTTAACAGTAATGGAGTTGCAGGTAGCAGGGTTGTAAATAATGTTCACAAGCGTTTGATAGTGTTAGCTGCTACGATTACTGGTCGAGAACGTAGTTATATACGGTCATAAGAAATTATATACAATAAAGGACAAAAAGTGGATATAGGATGTTTTTTTCTGATATTATGAGTTACAGGATTGTATTCGTTTGAGAGACACACCCCGTTACGACTGAAAAGTAATAAATTGAAGTGCGGATTTATTAGGTCTTCCCATGGTCACAGCAATTAGCTTGATGATGCCATTTCTGCTGAGTTATGCAGATCTTTTATTTCCCCCTTCTCCATCTAAATGGCTACAAATGTTTGAGCTTGTATTTTGGGAGACACAACTTTAGAACGTAATTCCTCGGATTTTGACTATGCCTGTTACTAAACAAAATGATTTAACTCTTAGAAGGAAGACGTCACCACACTCATAATCAACAACGCCTGATTCAAACCCCATTTTATTTATCTGTTACATTTTATTTGTATTTTGGTCAACAAGGACAAAAGGAAAAAGTCGTTTTCGGGTGTGCTTAAGAGAATTTGATGTTTTAATTCATTTAGAAACCTTTTTTTCCATCGCTACAATTACATTTTGTCTGCATTTTGTGCCCGAATAACTGTGCGACTTGACTTGATGACCTATTCTTACAGCACGAACTACTTCACAAGAACCACAAGAGTAAACCGAGAACACACTGCGCTGTGTTTACTTTGGATCCTGTTTTTATTTTGTTCTCCATGCAGCGCTGCACCCTGCTGGAGGGCTTTAGCCCTGCATGTGAAGGTTTCTTGTTACCTGACCAGGAAGTTGAGGGCAATGGAGCCCTGCCTCTTGGAAAAGTCATGATCAAGAACTCTCCGGTCCATCTGCAGCCACTTACACTGACCACTGCAAAAGCAAGCGAACGTGCTGTCTTTTAAAACTCACCAGCAATAAATATTTAGAGCACTGCAAATACTTAGGTTAGGCCAACGGTTTACATACTTGTCACTGAAAAACGCAAGTCCGAAGAATTCCTTCTCTTTGAGGTTGAAATGGGAAGAGACGAGGTCGACGAGTTCATACGACAGTAGCTTTGGCTGTGGAAGGAAATTCTTTTTTTTTAGATTCAGCGTCAGCTTCCAGAACTGAAGTCTGGTTGCCTCATTCCCTTATAGAACTGACGAACCTGCAAGCTAAACTCAAAGTGCAACAGCCTCTGTAACTGATTATGTCGTCTACTAAACGTCCTGCGCTGTGCTGGTGCACTGCTTTCAATGCATTTTAATTATTTTTGAAAGGCCCCAACCACAGTGAAATACAGTTGATGTGATCTGCGCTGAGGGTTTGTGCACAGTCGCGTGTGGAATTCTCCACACATCGCTGACCTGGAGCCGCGCCCCTCAGGTTGCATAGGGAGGCTTCTCGGTTATGAAACAAATATTGACCATCTCTGCGTTATTCACACCTGAACCAGCAGCTCCAGCTTCCTGTCATCCAGCAACTGCACTTGACACAGTCGGCCCTCAGTCATCTACAGGGACACAAAAGAGGAAATTGGAGCGTGCTTTTCATCTTCATGGGCATCGTTTTTAATTTAAAAAAAACAAAACGAAATCTACTGACGAAAATATGTTGACATCACCAAAAAAAAAAAAAAGACACGGATGAGACTAAAGTATTTCACATCACAGTTGCCATAGTGAACTAATAGCCGAGCGCCAAACGCAGTGATCCTTCTTAAAGAAATACGAACGTCATGAAACGACAATGAAAGCATTGTCCCAAAGATTTGTTGCCATAGTAATCCGTTGAAGGAATTGAGTGACTTCACATTTGGTTTCAAGTCAGCCTTTTTAGCTTTTAATTGAACAAATATATTTCAATGAGCAAACATGTTTGCACACATTTCCAACCTGCGCAGCAAACAACTTTTCCAATTGTGTTTAAACTGCAGATCTGATAAATCCAAAGGACTGCAAGTAAATGGCATTTGCTCCATTGGGATCATTTTCCTTGCATTGCTGCGACAGCACGGTGCTGTCAGTGCGTTCAAATTCTCTGTTCATTCATTTACGAGGCCAACATCCAAACGATCTTGGAAAAAAAAGAGTGGGTGGATCTGACAGTCCCGTTATCTGACAGAATGAGGCTGATCACTTCTCGTCCAGTTCTATCACAGAGAAGCAAGTGACTCTCATACCTGGTAAAACTCTCCAAGCAGAGCGCAGGAGCGGATGCATTCCTGACTCATCTCTTCATTGCTCTCTTCTCGCGGGGCTCGGAAAAAGCACTGCAAACTCTCTGCATGCAGGCTTCTGGGTTTGCGACGGCTTAGCGGTCACTTCACTTGCATTCGGCAGCCGATTTAATTAGGCCAAGGCGGGTCAGACTGCTGCCCACCGTTGCTCGATTTAGTATTGACTGTCTCACAGTATATGTGGATATGTTTCAGGCAGAAATGGAAATATGATGTCTTTCAACATATTAGATTGTTTCTTTTTAATTGCTCACACAGGCCAGACTCCTTGCAACGCTTTTGAATAATTCCATTGCTCTCGGAAGCTCTTATTTCATTAATGTAGTTTGCAAAATTCTCTCTCACAGTCTAAATGAAAAGTTGTGTGCTCGATAAATTAAAAAAAAAGGACTATATCTGCATTTTATCACGTTGGTTTATTAAGTTGTGACAGTACTGTACAGGTTGGGCGGTGTTTAACATGTCTCTGAACTTAGCCTGCAATACACCAGTCTGGCCGCTAGATGTTGCAGTCAATTGTATTCTGCTTGTTTTAGTGAAGAAGATGGACTCTTGAAACTTGCACAAGACACTGAGGAAGGGTCTTGAGAGGTTGGAAAACCAAAGCGTGTGTATAAAAAGAGAGGGAGTATGACTTTAAAAGATCTACACAGTTGGTCCGTAAGCGCTTACAGCCATGCTATTTATATCTGATGGCACGATCCGGACTCGCCCTGCAGCCTATCAGTAGCTTCCATATCAACCTGCTTCAGATACAAAAAATGGTGTTGGCTGGCATTTAAAACTGATCAATACACTGTGATAACAAATGAATGAAAAATTGGCAATTTCGGTTATCTTCATTTAAGACATTGCCCAATACTGACACCGCAGACAACAACCTACTCAGCTTTAAAAAAAAAAAAAAAAAAGAGCCTGCAAGGCCTCTAGAGGACAACACTTCAACATTCATTTTAAGATAAAGAAGTGCCAGTCATTGTTTTGTTTTGGGGTTTTTTGTTAATCTTTAGAGACATGCAAAACGGACCTTTTCTCTGCTGTTGGATTTACCACGGTTGGCATACCATGTGTGTGTAAGCTTACCTCCGTGCATACCTGTAAACTTCACAGCACAAAAAATGCCCATGTGACATTCATGATGGCTAAAGATAAAGTCTTCAAGCTAGAAAACAAGCAGAAAATTTTAACCTGTCACAATTCAGACCTGTCCAGACAGTCGACTGTCTCATCTCAGCTTCCACTTTTCATGCATTATTGATGGCAGCTGGTGTTACACCAAACAGTGTTTGTTTTCTTGAAGACACCCAATTGGAAAACACATGATATAAACGGAATGAGCTTGTATAGAATTAGAGAAATAACAAGAGTGCGATTAACAGCCGACCAATCCAGGGTGCACCCCGCCTCTCACGCAAAATCAGAAAGGATCGGCTCCAGCTCACCTGTGAGCCGAATGAGAACAAGCGTGACAGAAAATGCATGCATGGATGTTGCTTGAGGTAGCCACAATCCGGCATGCAAATACAGCTTGGTGGACACCTGACACCGACACACTCCTCTACACAGTCAATGATGAATACATCTGAAGGATTTTTGATCAGACATCTCCACATGGCTCATTTTGTCAGCAGTCGATCGCTAAGTATCAACCATCACCTAATGTTGCAAACCTGTGATATCCAGGAAAGCGACGTGAGGCTCAAGATGATGTCATTCGAAATTCTATGTGTGGCAAAAATGTGGATCTTTGATGCACTAATTGGGGGCGGAGTCACGGCAGTGTGATTCATGCTGATGATGTCATCATGCTGTGTAACTTCTTCCAGACCTGAAAAGGACGTCCTCAGGGACGGAGGGACATTCAACTGTATTTTCATTGTATTTGCACTACAAAAACTGGAAAAGTCTGGAACGGTCCAATCTGCTCCCGTGAGCAAAACTGGCACACTGAAACAGACACTAAGGTGACGTTTATTTGGTCATTTTACCACGTGCTCAAATGATTCAGTATTTCAAAGCAAACTGATAAACTGACGTCATATCCACCCTCAAGTCGTACCTCTTGTTCACTTTCCAAGGCATCTAAATATTTGAACACAAAGACCCAGAGGCTTCATAATTCCTTGGCCTCTGTCATTATACCAACACCCACTAAAATTGAAATGGAGTTACAGAACCAGAGCCACATCTTTACCTGAAGAATGGCAATACATGATTTTGATTAGATTGTAACTTCTTTTTTTCTTTTTCGATGCAGCACAGTGGTTGCCCCATCTCCCTCACAGTTCTTGCCATTGAATCTCAGCTACAAGTTACTGTCTTGAGTTTGCTTGTATCTCCCGCTACTCCAACTTCCTCCCACATTCCATAATCATGCTTGTTAGGTTCATTCTAGACTCCTTAGTTATAAATGTACAGTACATGTGCCCTGTTATTGACAATATCACTCGTCCAAAGTCAGGCGCAGGTCTCGGATAGATGGATGGAATTTTGATCTGAGTTGGATGCTAAATGGACTCAAAGCAAATACATGAATGATGGTGGAGAAATAGCTGGGTCATTTCTGGTTTGTAATCATCTTGGGACTTTGTCGATGTACCGCACTGTGTCCTATTGTGTGTTGGCATCTGCCTTTGTAGCCCAAAGGTAGGATTGCATTTTCACAAATCCAGTTGTGAAGCAGTCCAAGACAGCACTCAAAATGCTGCCTCTAAAAATTGGGTACGAAGCATAATTGAAGACATGCTGAAGTGAGCCCTTGCCATCGCTCGCAGAATAACAGTCCCTGGCAGCCCCAATGACAGAGGCCCTTACACACTACTGCAAGGGCTTTCTGCAGAGCCTTTAGCCTAGTGGAAATTATATCAGGAAAACAACGCGATATCTCCTTCATTAGAAGTTATCCTTTTCTGTATTGATTATCAGGAGAGCTTGCTTCAAAAGTTAATCATTGTTTCCCCCTATGTGGTCTTTCGCCAAAGATCATTTTCCTAAAGGCTATTACCACACTATATCTTCCATACATACAGTAAGAGGTAGGCTCAAGCTTCAGTTCACACATACCCGTTTGAGTCTTACAGACATTTTTTTAGAACATTTCCAGGCACTATGATTATGAAAAAGAGGTTTGCTAATGTTTTGAAACAGCCAAAAGATAGAAGAGCATGCCTGATCCTCCCTTCTTTGCAGGCCTTCTACACTGACCAACAAAGATGTGCAATGAGAGGTGACATCCAATGAAGCAAATGTTCTTTTACTACGCGTTATTTATGGATCCTTGAAAGAAATGCCTCCAAATGTCCACGGTGTTGATAAATGACGCAGGACATCCGCTGCAACAAATAGGAAGCACGACAAAGTTGGACATGTGTGTCCATGGGACCTAACCACCAACGCAAGACATCCTGTTTATGATCCCTTTAAATACATGCAGACGGAGCTTTTCCTCTGAGATAACAATGTCTAACTTGGACTTGTCTACCTTTTTTTAACCTGCAAATACGCTCTTTCGCCACATTAATACAGGATGTGTGCCCATGTAATTCATTACCACTAATAATTGTCATTTTTATATCGTTATGCAATTTCACGTTTTGAAATTTGGATTATGCATCCAAACATAAAGTGTTCAGTATTTAACTGAGCGCTGGAAAGTGAACCCTGTACCATTTTTTATATTCGCCAAGTCACACTGCCAATATGACTGCATTAAATAGCACTCTGGCTCAGTTGAGCAAATATTGCTCTAACATCCTAAATAGTGGCCTATATGTGCTTTATCCACCTCCATCAGGATCACACTGTGGGGACTAGCCCAGCTCAGGGCCACTGAGAGAACAATGCATTTGTGTGAAAGTCTATGGGTGGTTTCCACCTGTGCTCCTGTCTCAAAACACATATGTCAAATGAACGATTTATTTCTTTTTTTTCCCCCACTGCGAGCAACACGCGTGTCTCGGGTGAAGGCGGCAAACCCAAACCCACGTCCCTGACCGGGTCCTACTTTTTGTCTCCTCGAAGCCCGGGACAGAAGCGGCGTGTATCAGCTCCACGATCTCAACATGTATCTTCTTACCTTTGCGTTTATATGTCCTTAAGAGTAGAAAAGAGAGAGCTTCCCCCGCATGCCGGTTGCTCCCGATCAGCCGTCTCGCCGGTTGAGCTCGCCGTGGAAGGGAGTCGCCCCACAACCGCTGTCCATGCTCATCCCCTCGGTGTGTTGCTGTTGCTGCTAATACTGAACGCGCCTCGTATCGAGCCACACGCACCACGCCTTCAACCGCCGGCTATTATGCGAACAAGCATAGCACCCACCTCCCTCCATCAACCTCCATCCCTCCTCCGACCCCCCGCACCCCCATTCAGCAGCTGCCGGCCGGCCTGCTTCCCAATGAATGGTCTCAAGTGAGGCGAGCAAGAGGATGCATGTGCTCTGCAGCCCTCATTATGAGGACTGACATAATTCAAGATTACTGTACCTCCCCACACACACTACTGAAACGCTCTCATACATACTGTACTAAAAACTCGTGCACAATAGAGACTGTTTTTATTTATTTATTTTGCTCACACGCCACCGAAACACTCTCACACGCCCCTATACGTCATGCGATTTTCTAAAGCTGCCTTTTACACTTACTGGATATTTCGTTATATAGCCTACATATGCACAGCACAGGCCAATCAGGCCCACGGGAGCTGTACCAAATGGCTGCACTTACAAATACAGTATTGTGATATAATTTTGATCATTCTTGTTGTGCAGCATAGAATTCCACTGCATCATGAGAAATGTTATTTTGACCCTTTCATGTGGCTATACAACTAAAATATTGTCCACCCATCCATTATCTGAGCTGCATATCCTCACGGGTCTCGGGCGTGTTGGAACCTATCCCAACAGTCTTCGGGCAGTAGGTGCAGGTATACCCTGAACTGGTTGCCTGCAGCCAATTGCAGGGCACACACATCGACAAACAACCATTTACACTCACAATCACATCGAGGGACAATTTAGAGAATTCCATTAATCTACCATCCATGTTTTTGGAATGTGGGAGGAAACCAGAGTACTTGAAGAAAACCCACGCATGCATGGGGAGAACATGCAAACACCACACAGGAAGGCCAGACCTCT
The DNA here is from genome assembly GCA_026261675.1 of Hippocampus mohnikei. NCBI lineage: Eukaryota > Metazoa > Chordata > Actinopteri > Syngnathiformes > Syngnathidae > Hippocampus > Hippocampus mohnikei. The sequence goes on along the minus strand of JAKGUB010000822.1, from coordinate 4,270,287 downwards.
GCACTGTGAGGTGGACGTGGTAACCAGTCACCCACCACGCTACCCTATCGGAAATTACAATCACATTCATAAACATATGGTAATACATGTCTAACTGTATTTTAAGTCTAGGCATTACTGTAAAATATATTATTTTTGGACTTTTTAATTGTACAGATTGTTAACTATTGGATCCCAAAATAGACACAGAGTGCATACAATTAAAATAATGACAGTAATATTAAATAAATATTTTTGTTCCAGGAGGGTTTATATATATATATATATATATATATATATATATATATATATATATATATATATATATATATATATATATATATATATATATATATATATATATATATATACAGTACCTACACTTTTCCATGAAATCTTTAGATGACCAAAATATAATGAAAATCAGCATCTTTAACCAAAATGGGAGACCTTTCTGCAAATTTACAGCATAAAATTCATTCATTCTTATTGGGGTAATTTTTGATCTCACTCATGGAAAAGTGTAGGTACTGTATAGGTCGGGGTTAAGATTTTGGGTGTTTGTCTCCCATTTGCTGGCCTCAAAACAAGGTGCTAAGGCTGCTGAAATATTCATGACTATCTATTACAAGTACTCCACAGGTCATTTTCATGTTGCTTCAATGAAGTCACTAAAACACAATTAGGGCTAATGTAGCAGATAACTTCCATATCACAAGACAACAGTGCAGCTATACTGTATGCAGAGAGCCTTTATGCTGGCTGGTGCTTCCCCGGCACCCCCCCCCCCCACCCCCCTCTTGCTCTTGGCATTGTGATATCAGACATGAATAATTATCTCATTAAGATCCCCCAGAACCATCTGTCCAGTCAGTCTCCTCCTAGAACACGCTCATCAACAAAAGACCCTCATTACCCTCATTAGGAATTTAAGCTTTTGCCACATTCTAACACGACAACTGTGAGAGTGCCATATAATCTTTTTCAAAATACATACGACTGAGTACTTCACAATTCAGTTTCACTTATATTCCGATGTGTCTGAAAACATTTTATACAGCCTATGTTAGGTGATCTTTGTCATTGTTATGAGGTAGAACTCTACCATTGGGATTTCAGCAAGTTTTCCCCTTGTGGCATCTTGACAGAGTTTTGTCCCCACCAGGGCATTAGGGAAATCAGTAGTACTTTTTCTTGTGCTTGCTTAAGGTTTTGTCACTTTGTGCTCTCCATCCAGAGGGAGTGCTCTCCATCTGTCATTTCATAAACAAATGTGTTGAACAACTTTAACGCTGCAAAACACCCGTCTCCTGAAGCTGTCTTCTTTTGCCTTCTCAGGTCCTGGTTTGACAGTGACACACAAAAAGTACCGGTACTCCAAGTAATTATCTCTGAGCTGTATTCAGTTTATGGAGCTTTCGTGACACCAGCCTGCCTCTTCACACCTGAATAGGAGTGTCTACCTTGTGTTGTTTGTTTAATTCCAGCTCATTCGTCAGCCATGTTTGCTCGTTTGTCACCGCTCATTAATACTGTGCAAACAATGTTTCATTTTCATTAGTGCCAACAGAAAAGCTGTATGTGAAGCATGGGATTATGGGCAAAGTAGCTGCAAGCATACAAGCAACATATTCACTATGACTGTCAGAAGCACATACTGTATTTTGATTTCAGGACTGTTTTTTTATTGTGTGATTTATTCTGAGGCAGCCAATAAAATATTAATTATTTCTAATGTATGTATAGTTTTCCCCTTGGAGCACATTACAAAGGGCTTTGCAAGTTTGGGGGGCCTCTTTCAATTGGGGACTTTGGGTAATGAGTGCTTCTATTCATCAACAACAAATGTGTCTATGTGTGCCTGTCAACCATGGCTGGGTAATAATAACCTTACATGTCGTTAAGTGGTGTATTTGGTCGTCAGTTTTATTTGTATCACATTTTATTGAGTAATAAGCAGACTTAAACCGGTTCTGCAGGATAAATAAATGCAAATATTGATTTTCCTTCAGGTCTATGTGTGCCCTGCGATTGGCTGGCAACCAGTTGAGGATGTACCTATTGCCTGAAGACAGCTGGGATAGGCTCCAGCACGCCCCGTGACCTTTGTGAGGATAAGCGGATCAGAAAATGGATGTTTGGATGGATAGATGAATGGATGGAAGGATGGATGATTTTTCCTTCAAGCAGAAGAGAGTGTGGCCTTCAACACGGCTTTAATTGCTTTATACTGCCACCAAGTGTTCGGTGCGTGTCCACTGCACAAACGAAACTTTTAGAACAGAACAACGACGTCATACTTGCTTTCGTTCTTGTTCTTGCTTCGCAGCTGTCAAACACTAAAGTACTCACAGTCTAAGTACAGATAATTGTGTAGAAGAAAGACTTTGATAGTACTGACTGCTTTACTTAAGTACAAGTATAAAATAGTACCAAGAGAATAGTAAACACAAAAGTAAAAGTATATATATATATATATATATATATATATATATATATATATATATATATATATATATATATATATATATGTGCTATACAACAGCTACTCGTTCTGATAACTTGAAAAAGTCTCTGCACACAAAATATTTTCCCTTGCTTCACTCGTCAATAATTTCCATAGTGGTGTGCTTCTCATACTTATGTATAATAATACTGTAATAATAATAATAATAATACACCACTCACGTTACACATCACCTGTAACTCTTGCAAGTGCTGTCGCGTTGGCTGGACTTAACAGTATGCTGTCGAAACAATTTATTCCCATTCCTTATGTTGTAAGGAGACAAACAAACATGCTAAATTAGCCAACAACAACAACATTACGTTTTTTTTTCCAGATTAGACTGAGAATTTGAGAATGTCAGAAGCATTGTTGTGTTTTGGCTGGCATAGAACAAAACATTGGCAAAACATTGCGATTGGCTGGCAACCATGCAGTCCGGGGTGTTCCCCGCCTACTGCCCGATGACAGATGGGATATCGGCTACAGCGCGCTCACGACCCTTGTGAGGATAAGAAGATTAGAAAATGGATGGATGGAGAACAAAACGTATTTGCCACAAATCATCCTTGGTGTCTACAATATCATACTGTTAAATAATAGCATACATTTTAAAAAAAGGGGCAATATCTTGCTTCTCTGAACACACGGGCACACACACGGGCACACACACACACACACACACACACACACACACACACACACACACACACACACACACACACACACACACACACACACACACACGCACACACCCGTTCGTTTACATTTTGGAAATAGATGCAATAAGTTGTCAGCTAAATAAATACTTGAGTAGCTAGGTCATACCTGAAAATAAAATATTCGTAACAAAGTGTTGCACACTGTTAATTTCCAGCACCAGTTAAAGGCATATTGCACAGGAATACTTTGGGAATTATTTTCGTCTGCACGGCTACAGAGCGCTCAGTTTGGTTATTTACTATACTAATTACCAGGCTTGAAGGCTGCAAAAATAGTGAACAAACGTAGATGTTTTTCACGTGTCATCAACACTTACGTACATGTTGGTAGACAGCAGAGGGGTGTTGTACAAAACATGTGAACAGTGCTGCAGTTAAGCTTCTGTAATGCAAAAATCAAAATGTGAAAATTTTGTGAAAAAGCAACAGAGCCGACCAATCGGGTACAGGATGACATTGACAGCCGCGGTGCATGCCGGTCGTTGTATTTTACTTGCACCTGACAGTGCCGGCAGTCGGTTGGCGGCTCCGCGTTCAGGACTACATAGCTCCGGGTGCCGGACAGATGTAGTTCGCGGTGTCAGTGCTTCACAGGGTCGACGTACGACGCCACGCAAAGCTGTTTTTACGAGTTCTCCGCCGCTAAAAGTTGACATCTTCAAGTATGCAGTCAGAATCAGGAATAGTTCCCGACTTCGATGATGGAGAAGACTTACAAGAGGAGCCAAAAACATACTACGAGCTAAAGAGTCAGCCTTTGAAATGCAGGTCAGTATAGTTATTTGGCACGTTGTGGTGGTTTTGGTGTTTCGGTGATAATGAGGCCGCAGACCTCTCGTAAGGTGCTGTTCGGGGCGAGTTATGGGCTTCCCGCTGACCCAGAGCGCCGCTCATTGTTGATTTATTTTTTTTTTCCTGGCCGCACGCTGTTATGCAACATTTGGGTGTTGTCTTGTTAACATCCACTTCACATTTTAGCTCGGGGACATCAGACAGGTCAGAGTGCAACGGATGCTCCTCAGCCACATGTAATATAATAGAAAATAATATCATATAATATAACATAGTATAATATAATATAATATCCGATATAATCCATCCATCTGTCCATCCATTTTCTAATCCGTTTATCCTCACAAGGGTCGTGGGTGTGCCCGAGCCTATCCCAGCTGTCTTCGGGCAATTGGCAGGGTACACCCTGAACTGGTTGCCAGCCCATCGCAGGGGACACAAAGACAAACAACCATTCGTGCTCACAATCACACCTAGGGACAAATTAGAGTGTTCCTGCCATTCATGTTTTTGGAATGTGGTAGAAAACCAACACAGGTGCGGGGAGAACATGCTCCGCACAGGAAGTCGGGAGCCGGAATTGAACCCTGCACCTATGCACTGTGAAGCAGACATGCTAACCAGTCGACACTTTGCACATAATATAATATAATATAATATAATATAATATAATATAATATAATATAATATAATATAATATAATATAATATAATATAATATAATATAATATAATATAATATATCCATCCATCCATTTTCCGAACCGCTTGATCCTCACTAGGGTCGCGGGGGTGCTGGAGCCTATCCCAGCTGTCTTCGGGCAGTAGGCGGGGACACCTGAATCGGTTGCCAGCCAATCGCAGGGCACACAGAGACGAACAACCAACCACGCTCACAGTCACACCTAGGGACAATTTAGAGTGTTCAATCAGCCTGCCATGCATGTCTTTGGAATGTGGGAGGAAACCGAGTGCCCGGAGAAAACCCACGCAAGCCCAGGAGAACATGCAAACTCCACACAGGAGGCCGGAGCTGGAATTGAACCCGGCACCTCTGCACTGTGAAGTCGACGTGCTAACCACTGGACTACCGGGCCGCCATAATATAATATAATATAATATAATATAATATAATATAATATAATATAATATAATATAATATAATATAATATAATATAATATAATATAATATAATATAATATAATATAATATAATATAATAAAGAACTATTTCTCAAAATGAGGCGGCATGGTGGACAACTGGTGAGCACATCCGCCTCACAGTACAGAGGTCATGGGTTTGAATCCGGCCCCTTCTTCCTGTGTGGAGTTTGCATGTTCTCTCCATGTGGTTGTTTGTCGATGTGCGCCCTGCGATTGGCTGTCGATCAGTTCAGGGTGTACCCCTGCTACTGATAGCAGAAAATGGATGGATTGATAGATCTTCTTCTTCTATTTATAACAATAATAATAATAATAATAATAATAATTATTATTATTATTATTATCATCATTCATTCATTCATTCATTCATTCATTCATTCATTCATTCATTCATTCATTCATTCATCTTCCGAACCGCTTGATCCTCACTAGGGTTGCGGGGGGTGCTGGAGCCTATCCCAGCTGTCTCCGGGCAGTAGGCGGGGGACACCCTGAATTGTTTTCCAGCCAATTGTAGGGCAATTATTATAATTTTCATTCATTATTAATTAACATGAATCCCATTCCTCTGGTATTTGTTCTATTTATAATGGACCACTTATGTCTCACAAAGTAGATAATTTCAAACGCTACTGTTGTGACCGACTAGAAAGTAGTCAGCAACTTGAGCACGTTGATGCTCTCTAACCATAAAATGAGTAATTGATGTCTCCCCAAAAAGAGAAGTCATTTCCTAGAAATGCCCCAAAATGCTTTCAGCCATTTTTTTTCTGTTCGAAAAAGTTGCAGCCTGACTAAATGAAGCGCCTCACCTTACTCCAACAAAGTTCCTTGGCCACAAGATTGCACCAAAGCAAAATTTCTACATTTGACATGGCTGTTGCCTGAATTAAAAAAAATGCAAATATTTGAGTCTTCTAGCAGATAACACATTAAATGTTCCTCCGAAAAGAGGTGAATATGCAAATGCCAAACTGTTAACTTCAGCGTACACATACAACCTAACAGATACCTTTCACCGATCCTTTCACTGAGTTTTCAAGTACTGTATATGCTACTTACCAGAAGCTTCTGCTAATTTGAGCATTCCAAAACTCAATGCATCTATGCCTACCCTTTGGCTTTGAAATGGTTGGGTTTCAGGCACTGTAGTTCTCCCATGTTTAGAAAAGCACGGTTCTTCATAGGAAGGTCACGAAACTACCGGTAGATGTGGGCCAATTATTATGTAAATTAGCCAAATTGTCAGAATGTAGTCTGTATTTCACACAAAGTCAGCTCCCTGCGACCCTCAGCGGGATAAAAGTGGCCCGCTCATAGACACATTCTCAGTGACCCAACAAATTATTTATATACAACAAACAGTTAAAAAGACCGTTTTCTAGAAGACTGTTTGTGCCATTTGAAGCAGAAGTTGAGATTATTCAACAGAACTTTTTATCGAATAAAGCCTCAGAATAACTCCACTCAACTCAACTTTATTTATTTATACAGCACATTAAAAACATTGCTGCATACAAAGTTCTATACATGGAGCAAAAATCAGTCTTGCAAAAAAGACAGTCCATCCATCCATCCATCCATCCATCCATCCATCCATCCATCCATCCATCCATCCATCCATCCATCCATCCATACATCCATACATCCATACGTCAAGCAAGACTAACACAAATACACCAGACACCATAAAACACGAGAACAACCCCACGTATCATACTGAGTCAAAGCCATAGAATAAAAATGTTGAAAAACGAGTTCTAAAAATGGACAGAGAGGGGTCTTCTCTAATATTTAACTTTCCAAAGGGAAATAAGAGCAACAGAAAAGGCTCAACCCTCTCTGAGCCTCCCCTTAGTCCTGGGTACCTCAGTAGCCTCTGGTCCGCTGACTCGAGACAACGGGCAGACGCAAACCCCGCAATTTCAAAGAGCCAAGGAAACGCCAGGGCGCCCACCATCTGCGATCTCCGGCCCGACCCCTGCTCCAAAGCAACCCCTGGTCCCTGAATATCCTCCTGCTAAGCACAGACGTTGTGGCCGCTTGTGCAGCCCTCCACCGCATTGACTGTTTTTCTTGACGTTGTTCATCATTGCCTGTTCGATTGTACACTTTTGTTGTGGTGAATTCTTGGAGGGGCTGTGTGGTGATCGACAAACGAGAGACATTCTTTCTGACCCTTGACGGGAGGAGACTTGGTTCAAAGGGATGATAGACATTTCAGCGTTGAAGGAGAGTAGCTTGCTGCTTGCTCTGTAAATAATCCGTTTTGTGCGGATAGTAAACGAGACATGACTTGCTTTCGTCTCCTGTTTTGTCATTTACCACACGCCCACAGTAGTGTATATTAAACGTTTCACTTTGTTCAATCAGTTCAATCTGCATGTATTTAGTACGACCCGTGAATGAATATGAAATCTGAATTGCATGTTGGTTCCCTATTGCCTCAAAATGGGTAGAAAAATGTTTGTTGTAAGTCATATCTAATCTTCTAAATAGTGACTTTTTGATTTTAATGTCAGTACAGGTAATGTCAGGACAACATGGCTTCCCTCAGTGTGGCCGAAAAACTCTGCACAGTAGCTGTGATGTAACTGTCTTCTTGTGAAACTTACCAGCATGCCGATGTAATGTTTGCCGTGATATTGAGGATGAACAGTGATGTCTTGCAGCAGAATGTTGTCTGCTTAGCCTATCCATGACCCCATTGTCAGGGCCAAATGTAGTGAAGACAGAACCCCACTGTGTCCACATAGAGATCTTATTGCACATGTTTTTTAAGAGTCATGCTCGCTTTGTGCCCTCTAATATCATCAGATTTTGCTACAGATTTGCCATGGCTTTTAAAAAAAACTTTTTTGCGCTTTTCGTGTGTGGCAAAAAAATTCACTCTCAATGAAAACACTGCTCGTCTGGGCAGTCGTCACTTCTTACCCGGTTCAGCATTTTTCATGGGCGAAATGTCTTACGTACACATCGAAGCCAGCAGAGTGTCACTTCGCTGTTGGTGGCATGGAATACAGATAAAGCACAAGAAGACTGCTCAGCGTCAGGGGCATTGCAGAAAATTTCATCTAATGCCATTTTATTTGCCTCATGTGAGCCCACTTCCTCCTTGGATCACATGACACTGACCCAGCATGTGAACAGTCTGATGACTATTGGTTGGGTTGATACAATAAGTTAGAGCGCTCGACCTGTCAGATGTGTTGTAATGAGTACGTTTTTTGTTTTTGCATTTTCTTGAGTAATATCTTCTCACATCATATCTTCTCTCTCTCACTCTCTCTCTTTGTCTTTATTATTTTGAGAAATGCTCGCACTTCAGACTTAGTGCTTAATATAGATGAGAGCCAGTGAAAATTGTCTTCTATGCTGTGTAAAGAGCATGTTTAAATTTAGCACTGAAGGTGTTATTTCTGAAAATGAGTGAGCTTGAGGATGATTATTATGACACCCATTTCATATTCAAATTCCAGCCGTAGTGGAATTATTGCAGAAAATCTTTAATTCTCTATGCACAGGCTGACCTTAAGGTTCGGTTTTAATCTGTTATTCATGTGATTGAGATGTAATGGAACAGTCTAGCTAAGGGAGACTACTGAACCAGGTCCTACCAAAATGTATTTACATTTACTCCAGGCAGAAAAAAATAGTAGTCAGTTCAAAAGCAGAATGAATGGTTTATGGTCACAGTGTGTCACAAGATAATCCCTGCCCCTGCTAAATGTGGCTGGGATTCCCCTTTCAGTTATTTACCACATTTAGAATCAATTTTCTTGTACAATTTAGAATAGTTCCCATGTGTCTTAATAACGTGTCTGTGATATCGTTTTGTCAAAATGCCCCGAGGATCAGAAATATAGAACTTTTACCAAAGTCTTTTATTTGTCTTGCTTAAATTAGCCCATTTTGAGGGTTTTATATCCCACTCTCTATACTGTTGGGGATGTGGCAAAGATGGATTTTGTTACTATTACAACTTGGGGCAGAGCCTTGGCATTGCGACTCGAGTGGAACTTGGCATGACTTGTAGAACCAGAATGCAAAATGTGGTTCAAAAAATGGAGTGCTCATCAAGACAAATAATGCATTTTTACTCGTTATTATTATTGCTATTGTTAATTGTGCTACTCAAAGGTAGAACAATTGCTGAAAATTCTTGGAGAAGTTGTAGCATGACACTGCTTTGAGGGTCCTGTCATAACTATTGCATGGTGGTCAAGACTATGAGTGAATTAAATAGATTCTGATGGCTTTCTTTGATTTAGTGCGGTATTTTAAAACAGCTGCACTACTACGCAAGCCATTATTTTGATAGGTTTTGCATATGATTTACAGAACTGGTGAAAGGGATTGCCATCTTGCCTGCTGATAATATATGATACGGGACTGAAGTTGCTCACTTTTTTTTTTCTTTTTGTTTTGTTATAAAAATACTTTAAAGGCTACTCTGTGTTCACATTCCTGCAAATAAGCTGTACCTTGAGGAAAATCTGAGCATGAAGTAGAGGCACATCAAAAATATTTGTTTTCTGGCAAAAATTATGGAATCAACAGTCTCAGAGGATGTTCATTCAGTTGTTTAATTTTGTAAAAAAAAAAGCTAAAAAGACCACAGACCTAAGGCGTAGAAAAAAATAGTGTGTTTCCGGTAACCCGACCGAGAATTTCTACCTCGAAAAAACTTTACGGTCGGCATTTTTTCAAACCTTCTACATTTTTGTGTAATAATAATAATAATAATAATAATAATAATAGTACATTTCATTTATACGCGCCTTTCAAAACACTCAAAGACACTTTCCAATCAAAACAAGAACAATAAAACCACAGACAAAATTGTAAATAATAAAAAGAAAAGATGAATTTAGAGCGCTTACATTGGTGCAAACTCTCACAATATTCACGTTGCATCGTTTGCCCTGTCGTCTGTCAACAACATTGAATCATGGCGGCGGCCACGATCGCCGACAACAGTTTAAACCGCGTTTTGTGTGTTGCAGTCGCATGCTCGCACCATAATATTAAGAAAATAGCATCCACTGCTGTATCGAAAAATAAGTAGTGTGTTTCCGGTAACATGAAATTTCAGCATAGGGTCGGTAGGTCGGACAAAGTTTTTTTTTTTTTTTCTCCCTCCTTCCCCCATCAAAAACGTAAACAAAATAACCATAAAACATAAAACAAGGAGACATTGAAACCAGTGCTGGATGCTCGTCTGTCAAAGAGGGGAAGCTCAATTTTGGTCGACATCATAAAATTTGTCCGTTTATTTACACGTGAATTCTACTCTAGCTCCGTTCCTTTTCAAGAAAATGATCTGTGATCCTGTCATACCAACAAGGCGTCTTTTCCTGGTACTTAATTAGTGTCCTACAACTACAGGAACTACAATAAAACCCACCCGAAATAAAAGATTAATTTGTCCCTAGTTGTTTGTTTACAACAAAGAGTGTCGCTAAAATGATTAGGAGAAGTCTCCAGCTCACCTCGGAACAGAATGCGAGTTGAAAAATTGCCCGCACGGATGCCTACACTAAAAGCTCGGTGACTGGCTCATTTCAATGTCAATCGAACTGGCACACAGGCTCAGACAGATCATCCAATCGGATGCAGAAAAGCCTGGCGTCCGGTACCCTCCCGCTGCCATCCAGTCCCAGAGACGTCGAGCCTCCGTGGGCGGGACAAAAACCAGCTTGTATCCAATGACTCGTCTCCGTTCAACGCATTGGGACAACCTACCCTGAACTCACTAGACGCTCTGCGTCCGCGGTTTAAAGCACAGCGAAGCTGCGGGATGAATTAGAAGGAGTCGCGTCGTAACCAGTAAGAAGAAGCTGATTCGAACAAAAGTTGAGCACGTTGTAGCGCATATTTAGTCAATGACATGTACACACAATGAAATTTACATTCATATATTTGATCACTTATTCTTTGACATTTTAGGGGAAGCCGAGCTTCCCTTGCAGTCCGAGAGCAATCGCCACTGATTGAAACCCCGCGGCGGCGAGAGTTGGGTACCCAGCGGCTGGGTGTTCGAGCCATCTCGTTACCTCTGCGTCCCGCGTCCTAGACGGCCCGTGGTGGTCGTCAAATAGTTCGTTGAATCTTTTCGATACAGCAGTGGATGCTATTTTCTTAATATTATGGTGCGAGCATGCGACTGCAACACACAAAACGCGGTTTAAACTGTTGTCGGAGATCGTGGCCGCCGCCATGATTCAATGTTGTTGACAGACGACAGGGCAAACGACGCAACGTGAATATCGCGAGAGTTTGCACCAATGTCAACGCTCTAAATTCATCTTTCCTTTTATTTATAATTTTGTCTGTGGTTTTATTGTTCTTGTTTTGATTGTAAAGCGTCCTTGAGTGTTTTGAAAGGCGCGTATAAATGAAATGTACTATTATTATTATTATTATTATTATTACACAAAAATGTAGAAGGTTTGAAAAAAAATGCCGACCGTAAAGTTTTTTTTTCGAGGTAGAAATTCTCGGTCAGTCGGGTTACCGGAAACACACTACTTTTTTTTCTACGCCTAACATTCCAAAATCACGCATGTTAGTTAGGTTTGTTGAAGACTCCAAATTATGTCTCTTTACAGTATATGAATGTGTGTGAATGGCAGTTTATCTATGCCCTGTAACTGGCTAACAAGCAGTCCAGGGTGTAACCTACCTGTCGATTAATCAAGATTAATGAACAAGATTAATCACACATATTAAACATACAATTACTAAAACTAATTTATATTTTCAGCATTGCAAATAAATAAATAAATAGATAGACAAAGCTTGAGGCATTGTGGGGGTAGTTACTCTAGCCAGTGCTAGGGTTGCCGAAGTGACATTTTCGTAGTCGACCAGCACGCTACGCTACATAGACATTGTACATTTCATTGCACTATACAACACAGTACATTCAATGGTGAGCAGTGTCCAGGACTTGAGGAGGAGGATTTTTACACACAGGATCCGACAGAAGCGGGTGTTGTCAAACCTGATATGTTTGAGACGATTAATTTTCTAAGCTTTGAATTTGTCTGACATCTTTCCAAGGTCCTTATAAATGTTGAAAATATGCTCATGGAACACTGGTCCAGCCATACCTGTTCCAACCAGTTCTCCATAATGAAATTAAAACAAGTCCGCTTCGTACTAACAGGAGTCACACAGAGAAAGACATTAAAACCATTTTACTTATATTTACAGTGTTTTGCGATTAAATAAAGAGGAAAGGTGACTGACTGGCAGGCGCCCACACACATGCGCACGGATGGACGCAGAAGTCAGATTATTAATGAAACGTTGTGATCTGTAATAAAATGGATCTTTAATAGTGTAATGTTGATGGTGCAGTGCATTGCGTGAGAGTCATCCATCAGAGATGATAGCTCGACTAACCTGCTCCTCTCTCTCGCCCCCTGGTACAAGTGTGGACATCTGACCTGCCTTTATCAGTCTTTCTAGTTTTCCTCTGTCAGCGGCTGAGATGCTGCAGCCCCAGCTGCTATTCCAGTCTGGGACATTCTCTGAAAAATGACTGTTGCCACTATGGATTAGGATGCATCTATAGAAATACACCACCAGCTTCTTCGTTTCCTCTGTCTTGATGAGGAGGTGCTTACCAGGTGGGTCACAGTTAGTTCTCTATCCTTTGTGTCATCATTCTCGATGAGGCCAGCGATGGCAAAATGGTGAGAAAGATTCAGCATGTGGCAGCAGGGGAAGCTTGTACCGGAGGACTGGTGCATACGTAGACTCTTGTAATGCCGACCAAACATCCATCTATTATCTGAACCGCTTATCCTCACCAGCATGTTCTTACAAAAATCCAGCTTGTCCTTCAGATGCCAGGCTGGATGCTGTTGAAATCACTGGAGAAACCCAAGAACTTGATCCTTAGCCAGGATTCTGGAGTTGAAAAAGTGCTTGCTGCAGGAGGAAGATGACCTTTAACCTCAATACAAGGCTGGTAGGCAAATAGCGGCAAGTGTGTTGATGGTCTCAGCAAGGGGCGTTCATTGTTGGAACCAGCTCCCTGCAGTGTCTTCATCATATCTGATGTTATCGCCACTGGCCTTGTGGCTGTTCAGATCTTTGGAATCATGTGTTTTGAGGACAGGCACCACACAAGAGAAGTCTTCCACAGCTGTGGCACCCTCCCAAGCCTCAGGCTTCTTCTTCAACACTTAAAGTGATGTATCGGTGGGATAAGCCTTAATCTCGGCGCTGTTTACTTTTAGTCGGCACAAGAAAATAGTAGTTTGGTAACTTTCAGAAGGATGATCAACACCGCACATGCATTGATAAACGCAAGCTAATATGCACTTCTCTCAAGACCTTACGATGGACCTTTTTTCCTGAAAATGTCCAAGCACAAAACCTACTTCCAGTACAGTATGGAGAATACTAATTGGATTTTATGTTGTCTCAATGAAGGCTAACGGTATGATCGACTTTGAAAGCACTTGGAAAATGCTCTGTGATCGTAGTGATAGCCGATGCTGCTCACCACCCATGTTCCTCTAAAAAGGCGCAAGGGCAAATTCAGATAATGTGCCATTTTCTTAGTTGATGCGTTACATCCTCATTCTAACAAGCCACAAGCAGTGACTCATGTGGCTTGAAGCGTGTCCGTCCTTGGATGCCCCTTCTCCAGCAAAAACAGAGAAAGAAATGGCAGGAAGCTGTGCTGTCACCCTCAAACAACTGATGTAAACCGTGAAGCGCACTCTGGGAACCAAATTACAAGATTAGGACGTGGCAAGTTAAAGCCCACCAGCTCTTCCTGGGAATAGCCAAATGAACCTTGTCATCCCTTTAAGAGGCTTCAACAGTTCATCCTTTCTTATCAATTACTATCAAGGAAAAGTGGATCACCACCATTGCCATATTTGCGCATGTTTACAGTACTTCACTTAGGAACTATTGAGTTTGCAATGACAGTCCTGTCCAGTCCTTTGGCAAACACAAAGCTTCTCCCTACAGCTGTTTGTGAAGTCGGCTGCATACCTATTTTTTTAACACTTCATTGCTAGTGAGAGCAAAGCCTTGAAAATGGATTGTTCATACTGTATTTCACACTAATGCTTATCATCACCTTGTACACTCTGTTGGGAAATGCATGACAAAAGCGCCTGCAGCAACACTCTGGGACAACAAATGGCCCATATGTTACGGAGGGTCGTAGTGACCTGCATCCTGGATGAGAGGTTTCAGGGTCTCTTGTGATCGCCTGACCACAGTAGAAAGAACAAAGGTCTAGTATTTCCCTCCAGGGTGTGTTCTTTCCCATTATTGCACCACTAGTCTCTCTTTGTTAGGAGATGATCAAAGACAAACAAGCTAGATTTTTGATGTACAATGGCTGATGGATAAACAGTGCCCCCTGCTGGAAGAATAATTAAAACCACCGACTGGCTAGCCCAGGGGTGGGCAAACTTTTTGGCTCGGGGGCCACATTGATTTCTAAATTTGACAGGTGGGCCGTGTCAGGACAAGATACGGTACATATAAAAACAATTATATGTTGACATTCCATACCAAACATCAACAGAACAAAAGCATAAAAGTATTACCATACTTTTTTTAATGTGAACGGTGAAACAACTATGGTATATGTCCTGTATGAAGGTTCAAGTATGTGAGCAACATACATGTGTGACAACACAAGCAACAAAGTGCAACAATATGTTGGCCAAAAACTGCAGCAAGCAGTACAGGTATATGACAAAATATAACAAAGTTAGGACTATTTGCTCCAAAATGAGACATGTAAGAGACCTGGTTGCTTTTCTTTCGACTCACTCATTGTCTCTGACTTGACCTCCCCTCGATCACCACACATGACAGCGTTGCTCAGCTGATGTCGCGTAGCGAACTTTTGAAGCCAGACACGGGACGCTTCGAAGTCTTCTATGCTCATAGTTAGCACTCTGGGACTCGCTCACTCTTTCTAGCAGTTCAGTTTGCGGAAGGTTTTTAGCACGATAGCAGTCAAACCATTCAAGGAAACGTTTATTTACTCGACTGTCCGTCGAGCCGCAAGCAATTTGTTTCTGCATGGTTTGTGCATAAGAAAGACACCGGACATCAGAGTGTTGTTTATGTGCCGCTGTATTCAATACTGCCCCGTACAAACAAGCGCACGCCCTTCACCGCGCTGCTGGGGCAAACCATTCCAAAAGAGGGGTTTTCACTCCCCGTAACACAATTCACTCTGGGCATGGAAATAGCCAGAATCGGACTGAGCACAAATCACTTCCTCGTTTTTCAAAGTCTTGTAGATTTCAGTCTTTCAGACTCCAAACATCTCCTGAATGTTTCGTATTTTGTAACCCGCTTCGTTTAATCAGATACACTTCACTTTCTCTACCGTGGCCATTACTCTTCCTCTTCGTTTAGATGCCATGATCGACAGGACGTGAAAATGTTCGCAATTGCAGTAAAGCTCACTGCAACAAAGAGTCACTTGCATGTCGCTGTTTTAGATCCAATGATAGAAAATAGCGGCGCGGACACACTTATTCCGTCGTATCGAGCGGGAGTTGCTTGAGTTGGCGCTACTGCTGGCTTCCGTATCGTCTCCCCCTCCCTCCCTGTGCTCTGCAACTTCAAGTAACTGCGCCATCTGGCGTTGAAATGCCTGTCATTACAAGTCCAAATGAAATGAATGCAATCATTTATATCGAACCTTAATTGTGTTGTGCACCAACCTTCGGCGGGCCGGATTAAAAAGCCCAACGGGCCGGATCCGGCCCGCGGGCCGTAGTTTGCCCATGTCTGGGCTAGCCAATAGATAAAGAGAAGATTGATTGCTCTTTCCAGCTACCTATAAAGCCTGACTTCAACTACTGTAGTGAGATTGTACTGAATGATTGACAACCACAAGCGGGTTTGACACTGATTAGATCAATTAAGTTGTTAAATCGAGTCATCATTAAACATCAATTGTTATCTAACTTGCTGACGTTCAGTCCGCTCCATATTTTGGTTGTTATTGCTGACATTGCAGAAAATTCCGTTTCACAAGATAAAATGTTGGAAATGCAATTAAATTCTTTATGAGCAGGTTTTAGGCCTTTCAGAGTCACCACATATTACGTTGAGCAAGTTTTGTGCATGAGAATATCCGATAGCGCTAAACCTGCATTTTAATTTGGAGTGCTGATATTGTCTCTTCAATGCAATTTCTTTTCTTGAAATTTGGAGGCTCTTCCTCTTCTGTCTTATGGTCTCATTATTTGGCCTTTCCTCCTTGCTGAACAAGCTGGCCAAAGAGATTCTCTCTCTCTCTCTCTCTCTCTCTCTCTCTCTCTCTCTCTCTCTCTCTCTCTCTCTCTCTCTCTCTCTCTCTCTCTCTCTTTGTATAGTGTGTGTGTGTGTGTGTGTGTGTGTGTGTGTGTGTGTGTGTGTGTGTGTGTGTGTGTGTGTGTGTGTGTTATAAGGTCATTCTTCAAAGTAAAAAATGGTTATAGTAACAATGTAACACATTAATTATTAAAATAAGCGTTTTTTTTTCTTTCACATTTTCAGCTAGTGGAGTGCCACGAGATTTTTTCAATGAAAGAAGCGTGCCTTGGCTCAAAAAAGTTTGAAAAACACTGGTGTAAAACAACTTTTGGACATAATTTTGTTCTACCGTTTGACCAAATGGAGGCAGATGATGCACCCGATTTTTTGAAAGATTGAACTTCTTTCAGACGCTGGGCTTTAAATATTTGTTTCCGTCTCTTTGTGCAGCCAATTCTCAAATGTCCCCCAGATTTAGAGCAGTGTTTACTTTATTTCATGTCCAAGCAAGAACCTGGATGCTTGAGTTATTGTACCTGCAGGTCAAATGCTACACCACTGCGGTTCAGCTTGTCCTAATTTTCAATGGCTCTTACCTTCCGGATAAATGAGGGCAAACGCTTCATTTTTCAAACCAATGTTTTCTCATACTGTTTTTCTTCAACCCCGTTGGCTCAGCAAGCAAAACTCTCATGACACAAGAATAATGAAAAAAAAAACCTTAAACATCTTTAATGGGTTACAAGGATCAACCCTGACTAAATCGTACACAACAACCACTCACCAGCAGAGCCTTATATCAGCAAGTGAAACCGTATCTGTGTGTGTTTGGACTCTATGCCTTGGTAGGCAGAGTTTCGGGCGCGCTCTCTTCCCCTCAGCTCGGGTGTGCACAGACGGGGGCTGGTCCTGCGCCTCGGACTCTGCGCAGCGATTGGAGAGCGCGGGCAGGGCCCAGGAGCCTCCCCCATCTGACACACTTTCAGCGCTGCACCAAGCGGCATGACTTTCACTAGACTCCAAGGGCGGGCAGTACACCTTCAGGAGTAAACAAACAAATATGGAGGCCGTCGGAGTGCAAGTGTACAGACCCTGCTCATTTGACCGTGTGTGAGTATGGCGACACAGTGGCTCGGACATTACAGGCATGTGTTAAAACAAGGGATTGTGAAGTCCCGTTGGAACATACGTTAATCGTGTGCTGTTTGTGTTGGGACAGATTTAACTCCTCCAAATCAACATTAAGTGATGAATAAACACAAATAGTCTCCATCCATCCACTTTTAAGCTCAAGAAGACCAATAGGATGTCTTGCCAATGTTTGGACGATGCTTTTAGATGCGTCTGTTTGACCATCAGTGCCCAATTCCACCATTCATCACTTTAAAGGGTTCATCTGGCGGGATGGTTCGATTGGCACGAACCAACTCAATTTAGGATTTTGTTATGTTTAAATCAGGCAAATATTAGCTCGCGATTGTATCAAATTGTTTTGGAGAAATTAGTAAATGACTACTCTCAAAATGCCCCTTTCTTGTCAATTTAGCCACACCTCCCCTCCCTTTTTCCAAATCTTGGACGGAGTCGATGGAGGAACCTGACACAATTCTCCCATTCAAAATCATTGTACATACATTGCTAATAATGTCCAAAAACAGCGACGAATCAGCCCCAAAACGTATATGGACATCTCTGCTTATGGCCATTTTATCCTCTGAAATTATCACAAGGATTAGACTCTCTATCGCGGGCCGATAAGCTTATGAGGAAATGAGCAGCTATATGCAGATTTGCTTTCTTTGATATTCCCCCAAGATATGAACATGCGGCTTTAGCAAGACACATGAATATATATGAATATATGTGCATTATTTGCTTTTGCGGGCCACATCCAAAATGCTGAGGGCTCGATCTGGCCCCCAGGCCTTGAGTTTGACACATGGGATCTTTTGAGCATTCCAGTCATCTAGAAAATCAGAAAATTGAAAATGCATGTACTGTACTGAAAATGGTAAGAAAGTTCCTAAAGTGTCCTTTTTGTATGTGCCTTTTCTCAGCTACCCGATATCCACACAGTAAAATAAGAATTCACTTATTTTAGGGCTGAATTGAACAATGCTTCAAGGTTCTTGTATCCTACACCATCTGCCCAAAATTGAATTTGCACTTCCAATAATTTGTGATTGATCCCTTAAACGCTGTATTTCTTCTGAACCATTGTTTGTCAAATGTCATTTCACCTATGCAACTGACTAATTCGATATTGAAAATTCACAGATATATTTCATGTCGCTTTTCACATGCTTGTGGACTGAAAAAGGAGGTTTCAATTGCAGAGCTCGATTTTATTTACATGTGCCTTGTTTTGTGACCACTTGATGGCAGCAGATGTGTCTTTAACTTCAGGAACTCAGTTGACGGCATACCTCAGATTTTAGATTTGAGTATGTGAGCCTTCCTTGTACTATATTTAAAAATAAGAGTGAACATTGTTTGTGTTGCTTTGATACAAGCTACATGGGCTCTTCACGAGCTTTGCCACTGCTAGCACTGGTCCAGCCAACTTTCTCAGTTGGTTGCACCAGCAAATGATTTGCTCGTACCCTTTATCTGTTCATTTTACTGCACACTGAGCATATTGATGAATAGATGTGTTAATTGGTGTGCTACAGTTCCGTAAAAACTAAATTCTGACAGTGACTCAAATTATTAGACTTGAAAAATATTACATAAGTGAATAGGAAATATGTTTGCAACGGGCAACACCTGACAAAACAGTTTGTTTCTTTTCCATCATTGCTGTGTAAAAGAAAACCATTTTGGTCGCAGTGCATTTCTCTCAGTCATTCCGGAGGAGGGGGTGTGGTGTTGAATAACATGCGAACTCCACACAGGAAGGCCTGGAATCGAACCTATGACCTCTGCACTGTGAGGTGGACATCAGTCGACACAACTAATACAGTACTGTACTTGCTGAATTTGTATATGTTCCTGTTGCATCTTAGTGTATGTGCATTTTGCACGTTAAATAACGTGGATGATCATGTGACTATTCCTAGAGGTTTTTTTTTTGTTTGTTCTTGTTGTCATTAACATATTCCCTTTCTGAGGGTGCTTTGTATTCTCTCATCACCAATGGGAGGCAGACGCTGCTAACTGCTCTTTTGCTGGCGGCATGATGGTTGACTGGTTAAGACGTCTGCCTCACAGTGCAGAGGTTCAGGATTTGATTTCAGCTCCGGCCATCCTGTGTTCTCCCCGTGCCTGTGTGGGTTTTATCCGGGTACCCCGGTTTCCTCCCACATACCAAAAACATGCACTATAGGTTAATGGAACACTCCAAATTGTCCCTCGGTGTGATTGTGAGCGCGAAAGCTCGTTTGTCTGCAGAAGGGGTCCCCAACCTTTTTTGCCCCATGGACCGGTTTATGTCAGTCAATATTTTCAGGGACCGGCATTTAAGGTGTGGCGGATTAATACAACAAAATAATATGGTATGAGCTGCATGAAAAGTGGTTTTTTTTCGAAATATAGTAATAAAAACAAGGAACATCTAATCTGGCCGCAACACGCTGATCGCTATGGTAATGTTTAATGCCTTCAATATACGATACGAAGCAAATTCAAAGTGCATGAAAATGACGACTCACCACAGCCCCGAGCTTGATTTTCTGCAACCAGACGGTCCCATCTCGGGGTAATAGGAGACAATGACACCTCAAGTGAATGGTATATTTCCAGTCTACTTCGGAATTTTGTTTTAGTCGCTGTTGCTGCAGAAAACACCCACCTCACACAGGTAGGATGTCGGAAATAGCAACAGTGCTATTGTGGCGATCTCAGAGTATTCAGCCATAACTTTAATCCAGTTGTCTCGAACGTACTTTTAAGGCCGCCGTCATTTGCGATCTCCAGCATTTTTTTACTCATTTTGCGAGCTCTCGCGTTTTGTTTTTAGCGTAATCAGTCACGTGACGGAGAAGCATGGCTTGACGTGAGTCAAGCGTGACACAGACACATGTAACGGAGAATCGGGTAATTTTTCAAAATAAAACGTTTCGTATTCCGAAATACATAAAACGGAATTAAGGCAAGTTCTTTCTGTGCGGCCCGGTACCAAATGCCCTGTGGACCGGTAGCGGTCTGCGGACCGGCGGTTGGGGACCCCTGGTCTACAGTATGTGTGTCCTGCGAGTGGCTGGAAACCGGTTTGGGGTGTCCCCCGCCTACTACCCCAAAACAGCTGGGCTAGCCTCCAGCAAACCCGCGACCCTCATGAGGATAAGCAGATTTGAAAATGGATAGATGGATGCTCTTTTGTGTTTGGAAGTCTGCAGACTGGAATCTCTACAACAATTGGTTGACGTTTGCTTTGTCTGGAGTGGGACTCAGACTATGATGCCCTCACCCCAACCCATGCCATTTTCTTGTATAATAATTGAGTGTGTGCAAGTCTGCTCAAACAGCCCGTATGAACCACATACTACACAACTGGCTATAGGTGTCTGCACTGACCTCATCTTTACAGTCTGTGGCCATCTGAGTTCCATCAAAATGTTTTAAAGGTTTGTTGGTGTTGATGTGTGGTGGCACATTGGCTGACTGGTTATTACTGTCAGCTTGACTCAACAAAAGGAGAAATCTTTTGGCAGTGCTAGAAAAATAACTAAAACAATACATTAAACATTCAAATATTACACCCAGTGACTTGGATTTAAACTTCTGTGATGAAAGAATCGCAATCACCCTTGCAGACAATGGAATTAGGCATTATGATCTTGAAAGCAGCTTCTCGGCTTTGGATGCAGAAGAAAGAAAAAAGAACTAAGCTAAAAACTAAAAGGCTCATTGAAAGTTTTTGTTTAGCTGCAGTTCAGTGAGATGTTTCGAATCCACCACTCAGTTCATCAATAGTGGGCATCCAGTATTCTAAATGTCTTTTTGTTTTGATTATAACATAATTCCGCTTGGCCGTGGTGTGTCCTGGGAAATGTAGTAAGTTGGTGAACATTTTGATGAAGAAAACAGGCACAGCGATTCTGTCAAGAAACATAGTGTTTGAAATTCACGGAGGTATTGATGAATGGTGACTCTTGGTGATATTTTGCATCCAAGTCACAAATGGCGTCGTACCCTACACTACCGTGCTCTTTCACCTGACTTCCTTGCAAACAGCGAGGATTTATTTCCTACTCAGTGACAGTGCGAATGCTTGTCTGGCTCTAACTGTGCCCTGATTGACCGATGGACCAATCCGGGGTGTAGTCTGCGTTTTGCCTGAACTCAGCAGGAATAGGATTGAAGCTCCCCACATCCTGGTAAAGCACAGGTGTCAAACTCGGAGCCCAAGGGCCAGATCCGGCCCACCACGTCATTTTATGTGGCCCACAAAAGCAAATCATCTGAGTCAATGTACATGATCTTTGCTAAAATCTGTACTGAATTCTCAAATTGTCGTGTGTACTAAACAACGTTGAGATTTGGTATCATTTTTTTACCGTTTACAGTCAGTTGAACAATAATTGAACAAATTATTAGAGCTGACTTGACTGTTTTCAAAACTAGTAATAACTGTGTACAAGTAATAATGTGAAGAGGCGATTCAACAGTTGTTTGTTTTCACTGTCATAACGACGGGAAGACGTCATTTCAAAGTGGCCCATAACAAAACCAGTAACCTGTGGTAAAGGGTAGACAATAGAGAAAATAGATGGATTTTCTTGTATTTTGCCTTAATTATGACTGGGCAGTCTAATCCTGAGTTCATTTGTAGTGCCAAAATCCAATGCTGCTCTTCACAATACATCTTAAGTATTCTCCAAGGTTTTATAATTTCAGTTGTCATAAAATGAGCTTGTTCAGTTGAAATATACAAGAGATAAAGGTTTACAGCACACTTAAAGTCCATTCAGACTCTGGTTGAAGTTGTATGTTCTGTCTCATGCAAATGTAGAGTACTGCTTTTGTTTCCATGACACCCAGAGGCAGAGTTGGAGCGTTCAACAAAAGAGTGGCGACTCAGCGTTGCCAACTTAGCGTCTTTGTTGCTATAATTAGTGACTTTTCTAACACTTCCAGCAACTATTTATCAAAAAACAGACACGCAAAAAATCGGGAGGCCTTTTGTGGCTTGACTGCAGACTTCTGGAAACCTTCAAATTTGACACAAAAATAAAAGATTGATTGAATAATCGCGATTTCAATTACTCCCCAAATATTTGTGATGAATACTTTTTTCATAATGAAGCGGCCCTAAGCAGACTGGCAACATTATTTATGGCTCATGAATTTTTAAATTAGCGGTCAATAAGTTAGACTTGCCTTTTTCTCTGCAATGTAGTCCATGCTTCAAAAGCCGAACTGTAAAGAATTTCATGGTTTGGTTAGCAGTTTTAAAAAAAACACACGCACACACACACACACGCACACACACACACACACACACACACACACACACACACACACACACACGCGCGCGCACACAGACACATGAATACAATATTACAATAAAGTTATTGGTTTTCATCTCTACTTTCAGTGCCACATGAAGAATTTTACTTCTTTTAAATTACAATATACAGTATACGTTATACAAATTGGTTGGCTATGTAAGGGCTAGACACCCCTGTTCAAATGCCACGGTTTTGCGATGTAAGAAAATTAGATCAAGACAAACAGTTTTGAAACGTTTTCCACAATTAATGAGACTGGGGCGTGCTGGCCATCGAAAATTTGGGGAAGATGTGTCCCCTTCTTGAAAAGTGACACAACTGCAACAATGTGGTTGCACAAGTGTGCACACCTTCATAATGCTGTCTTCATAATTACCGGTAACTAATCCCATTTAAACAGGGTATGTGAGTCAGTCCACACTTGCCACCATTAAAAGTCCCTCTGATTAACCCCAAATAAAGTTCAGATGTTCTAGCAGGCTTTTCCAAGACATTTTTGTCATCACATTTTGTAGCACAAGCCATGGTGGACACAGAGTTTTCACAGGAATAGAGGGAGGAAAAAATATTGCTGCATATTGATATGAACAGTATCTGTTTCCTAGTTATTGTGAGAAATGATGAACATGATCTTCAATTATCCATCCATCCATCCGTTTTCCAATCCGCTTATCCTCACAAGGGTTGCGAGGGGTGCTGCAGCCTATCCCAGCCGTCTTTGGGCAGTAGGCGGGGGACACCCTGAACCGGTTGCCAGCCAATCACAGGGCACACACAGACGACCAACCATCCACGCTCACACTCACACTCACACCGAGGGACAATTTAGAGTGTTCAGTCAGCGTGCCATGCATGTTTTTGGAATGTGGGAGGAAACCAGAGTACCCGGAGAAAACCCATGTGGGCCCAGGGAGAACATGCAAACTCCACACAGGGAGGCCTCTGATCTTCAAATAAATAGCATTAATCATTAATAATGACATAATATCATTAAAGGTAATTTGAGTAAATGTGTTGTTTCAGACACGCCTCTGCAATATCGCGTGGTCATTGGGGACAGTGCCTCTGGATTGGCAGACCGGGGTGGTGGTCCCTCTTTTTAAAAAGGGGGACCGGAGGGTGTGTTCCAACTACAGAGGGATCACACTCCTCAGCCTCCCTGGTATGGTCTATTCAGGGGTGCTGGAGAGGAGGGTCCGTCAGGAAGGCGAGCCTCAGATTGAAGAGGAGCAGTGTGGTTTTCGTCCCGGCCGTGGAACAGTGGACCAGCTCTGCACCCTTACCAGGGTCCTCGAGGGTATGTGGGAATTCACCCAACCAGTCTACATGTGTTTTGTGGACTTGGAGAAGGCGTTTGACCGTGTCCCTCGGGGAGTTCTGTGGGGGGTGCTTCGTGGGTATGGGGTACCGAGCCCCCTGATACGGGCTGTTCGGTCACTATACCATCGATGCCAGTGTTTGGTTCGCATTGCCGGCAGTAAGTCGGAATTGTTTCCAGTGAGAGTGGGACTATGCCAAGGCTGCCCTTTGTCACCGATTCTGTTCATAACTTTTATGGACAAAATTTCTAGGCGCAGCTGAAGCGTTGAGGGGGTCCGTTTTGGTGGCCTCAGTATTGCATCTCTGCTTTTTGCAGATGATGTGGTACTGTTGGCTCCTTCAGGCAGAGCTCTCCAACTCTCACTGGAGCGTTTCGCAGCCGAGTGTGAAGCGGTTGGGATGAGGATTAGCACCTCCAAATCTAAAACCATGGTCCTCAGTCGGAAAAGGGTGGAGTGCCCTCTCCGGGTCAGGGAGGAGATCTTGCCCCAAGTGGAGGAGTTTAAGTATCTTGGGGTCTTGTTCACAAGTGAGGGCAGAAGGGAACGAGAGATTGACAGGCGGATCGGTGCAGCATCTGCTGTGATGCGGACGTTGTACCAGTCTGTCGTGGTAAAGAAGGAGCTGAGCCAAAGGGCGAAGCTCTCAATTTACCGGTCGATCTACGTTCCAACCCTCATCTATGGTCATGAGCTATGGGTCGTGACCGAAAGAACGAGATCCCGGATACAAGCGGCCGAAATGAGTTTTCTCCGCCCTGGGGGTCCGGGCTCTCCCTTAGAGATAAGGTGAGAAGCTCGGTCATTCAGGAGGGGCTCAGAGTAGAGCCGCTTCTCCTCCACATCGAGAGGAGCCAGATGAGGTGGCTTGGGCATCTGATTCGGATGCCTCCTGAGCGCCTCCCTAGTGAGGTGTTCCGGGCATGTCCCACCGGGCGGAGACCCCGAGGACGACCCAGGACACGCTGGAGAGACTATGTCACGCAGCTGGCCTGGGAACGCCTCGGGATCCCCCGGGGAGAGCTGGAAGAAGTGGCCGGGGAGAGGGAAGTCTGGGTTTCCCTGCTAAAGCTGCTGCCCCTGTGACCCGGCCCCAGATAAGCGGTAGAAGATGGATGGATGGATGGATGGATGGATGGATGGATGGATGGATGGATGGATGGATGGATGGATGGATGGATGGATGGATGGATGGATGGATGGATGGATGGATGGATGGATGTTGTTTCAGAAGTTCTCATGAAACTGGTAGCCCTTCGTGCACATCCTTCACATTCTTAAACTTAAAGTGCTTTCAGTTGGCCCTGTGTGCTCGCCAGAGTGTGGATTCCAGACGCTCTGGCTCCTACCACTGAAATTGAGGTTGCTGAATGGGTATTTGGTAATAAGGACACTTTCGGGGAGGGCTTGAGAAAATTTCAGGGAAGCTTCAGATCTCCTAAAATAGGCCTAACGATGCCATTCTGCTCGTCTTTTCACTATTACAGGGGATGAACGCTCTTTGACAGATCCCATGATGACTCCTCATCAGATAGCAAGTGCTTTTTCACTTGGGTGTAAATAGCATTTTTAAATGTTGTCCATATTTTGAATCTCGGGTCTTAGGCTAGACGAAAGAAATTATGAATAGTTCAGTGTATGAGTCAGTGTTAAAACAAAGCCTGCTATAGATCAATAATAATTTAAAAAATGACAGGGAAAGTGCAGTGGAACATCTTAATTTTATTTGGTGTTCAAAACTTGAAATAAGATGTTTACGATTCAAAATGTGCATTTTGTACCTCATGAAAATACATTGAATATAAAAATGACACTGATTTTCTAGTTTTTCTGCGGAGACTATCCCAAAGGTTTTGCTGGGCTGCAGGCATGCACGTCAATGTGTTGCAAGGCCCTTACCTCACCCATGCATGGATTCTACTTGTACCTCACAAGCTCGCTAGCAACAAGGTTCCGCTGGTTACTAGTGAGTCAATTAAGAGAAGACAGAGAAGCCATGCTAACTGCTAACCGAAGGATTATCAAGCTATCGTGAAACACTGGAATTAACTCCTTGGGTGAATGAATACACTTTTCACAGAAGTCTGTCTGGAAACACGTTAAAGCAGACCATATCCAGCTTTGAACTGAAAATTAGCAGGTAATTTAATAAATGCCCGGAGAGAAAAAGTATACACTTAATAATAAATAATCCTACACCTCCAGATAAACAGGAACAGTAACCAAAAATGGATTATGTTACAGCGTTCACAGAGCAGGACCAGCAATTTCACCGGCCAACGTGAGCATGTCTGTCTCAGTAAGCACGTGTGTTGCACAAGTTAGAAACTGCGTAAACACAAGATTACTCGGGCACGCTCGCTTATGCCCGTTACGATCTCTGTAACTGAGAAGTCATTGTTTCCCACATTATCCACAGGCATGGTTCCATAAAACAAAAATCATACATGTTTTATTTGTTCAGGTTGTAGGTCAGGGGGTGTCAAAGTCAAATGGACGGAGGGCCAAATAAAAAAATTTGCTCCAAGCCGAGGGCCGGACCGATCGAATGTTCATTGAAAATTTTTAAACCTACCACATGTAGTTTATTGAACTGAATTGAATCTACTGAAAACCTAACAACTTCATTTCAATATGATCAAATAAATAAAGCAACATTTTCTTATGGCTGTCAGTAAACTTTAATTTTCGACAGGCACAAAAGACAAAGTTTCTTTGGATAAAAATACCCATCAACATTGAATGAAAAGAAGCACCAGCAATAGCCCATATTTTCTCTTTTAGCAAAATTGGGCTACATTTACAGAAAAAAACCCCAAATAATAGCAATTTTCGATCATTGACTCGAATGAAATATTTTTAAATACAATAAAATAAAGTGCAAAAATATATTAACCAAAAACAACACTTTCAAGGAGAACATGGAGTGAAAACAAATATTAACCTTTAATTTTCAACAGGCACAAAAGACAAAGTTTCTTTGTATAAAAATACCCATCAACATTGAATGAAAAGAAGCACCAGCAATAGCCCATATTTTCTCTTTCAGCAAAATTGGGCTAAATTTACATTTAAAAAAAACAAACCAAATAATAGCAATTTTCCATCATTCACTCCTCAAATAAATCATGCTCCGTAGTTGTGCCATGCATAGGAAGTAAAGCCAAAAACTCCTCTGTCACGCTTAGGCTTCAGTCCACTCCGCGGATGAAGACTGACAGCTGGGCAACGTCAGAAATGTCGGCGCTCTCATCCACAGCCAAGGAGTATGCGATGAAATGTTTTCCCCTTTTCACAAGCTGCTCTTTTCGATTAATGGACAACTGCTCTACTCGCTCGGCAATGGTGTTTCTGCTCATGCTCACGTTTAAAAAGAGTTGCTTTTTTTCCGGGCAAACTTCGTCACAAACTTTAAGCATACAGTTTTTCATGAAATCCCCCTCCATAAATGGCCGGGCTGATTTAGCGATCTCTTCTGCCACAATAAAACTGGCATTGACAGCAGCCTGGCTTTGTGATTTGGCTTTTTTGAACAGAGCCTGTTGAGATTTGAGGCTTCGTTTTAATTCCTCAACCTTCTGTAGCCTTTGTTCGATGTCCATATTCTTGTTTTTGTCCGCGCGTTTCGTTTCATGCTGTCGTCTCAGATTATACTCTTTCAATACGGCCACACTTCCTCCACAGAGAAGACACACAGGTTTTCTAGCTACGTCCGTGAACATGTACTCTGACTCCCACCTTGTTTGAAACCCCCGGTTCTCAGTGTCCACCTTCCGTTTTGCCATTTTTGATGGATATCTGCAAGCTAACGTCACTGTTATCCGAACGACTGCTGCACTAGTAAATATTGAAATAAAGCGCCCGACTGCTTGGCGCGGCACCGTTGCATTGTGGGAAATGTAGTATTGGTGCGTGTAAAAGATCTGTGGGCTCTCGGCTTGCGGCCGTCCGCGGGCCGGTTCTAATAATAAATCAACATCATCCCAGGGGCCACTGAAAACCTTCTCGCGGGCCGGATCTGGCCCGCGGGCCGGCACTTTGACATATGTGTTGTAGGTCAAATTAATTGTGGAAAAAGTTTTTAAATTATTTATCTTGGTCTATAAACATTTCAGAAAATCCATTAATGAATAACTGCTTATTATTTAAATAAAAGTGGCATTTGAAGAGAGGTAGGTAAACTTGTTTTTTTTTATTACCACCATTATATTTGATTAAATGACCATAAGTGGTAAATGACGACACAGTTGAGGCAAGTCTGCGTTGATAATGGCACGGAAAATCTGGTTTCTTTGCAGTCTATATTGTAGTTTGTATTCTTGTCCATGCTCCGGTAGGTGTGTCTTCAGACAATGAGATTATATTCATTGCTGGGAGAGAAGAAGGGGAATTATCGTACGCTGAGGGCCCAACACCCAATGAATGCACGGCAGAGTGAAGCCGTGTTTGACTCTGCCTGCTAATTAGTCCGATTACTGCACAGCTGGATTGGCCAGACGTTTTATCAAAAGGATCACTCACTCGATGAAGGCTTCATCCCGACAACTTCTGCTTCAGCAGAGTCCCTCTATTTTAGGAGCGCCCGACTCTGTCTGACGAGTAGTCGTCTCGGTTTGAAGAGAGTGGGAAAACTGAAACAGCCCCTCTTGTTCCTCTTTCTGTTATGCAAAAACATTTTGAGTGTGCTGCTGAATTTAGCTCAAAGCTGTTTTGGCTTTCAGGTTCAGCTTTATTCTCCTCATGTTATCATGTTCGAGTGGTATCTAAAAGAAGTCAGGATCGGCATTACTTTGTTTTTAAAAAAGCTCTAACAGCAGCTTGTGATCGATCTCCAGTGGCTGATGTCATGCTGAATGCAGACAACCCCAAAATCGTTCAGCTGATGATAATAATAATAAGAATAATAAGAATACGAATAAGAATAAGAAGAAGAATAACAAGAAGAAGAAGAGCATTCTCATGCATCCTGCAAACCCTAAAAACGGAGTGACCAATGTTCCAGTCATATAAAACACATGGGAAATGAGAGCCAAGTAAAATGCCCTGGAAAAGCTTCAATTGTGCTGGAAAAGGATTTCCCTCTCTCTGCTTCTCTCTGTGAACTCAAATGGGTTAAACGGCCATGTATGCAAGTTTTAAGCTGCCTTCAATGGGCAACATTGAGACTGCAGCGCTTTTTTGCTTCATGTCTGCTTCTAGCCAGCAGAGTGATCCATATGACGCTGCCAACCAATCAAATTGGGTATTCACTTCGAACAGTTCAGAGTATTGTCGTTCTCAGTTAATATTTGCAAATGCATGTGTACTAGAGGTAAGATCGGGCCGCCCGAACCCGAGCCCGACCCGAACCGACCCGAATTTCGGGTCGGGTCGGGCCTAAAATGATCAATCATTGTTTCGGGTTCGGGTCGGGTCGGGTTTCTCTCTCACTGACTTTTTTTTTTTCGAGGCCGTGAATTGTTTTGGCCACGAGAGATCGTGGTTCGCAAAAAAAAAAAAAACAGAAGTCGCCTCATCACAACATGTACTGTACTAAACTCTTGCAATGACAATTCAAAGAACTCCTTCCTGTCTCTGTCCCGTCAGTGTTCGTCTTTGTCTCTCTGCTTCTCTCTCTTAAAGTGCCGTGATAGAGTCTTAAGGACGTACAGCTGCTGTGGTTTACGGCCCAATTTTCAACCCGTCAAAATGACGGATGGCCTTAAATATTCCCCGTCCACTCTTTAAAAAATCCGTCAATGATGGGAAATTGTCGGTTAATGTAACCTCTGCAGAAACAGAAATATAAGAGATGTAAATTTTGATACAGTCTTGTTTAACTTGGATTTCATTACAAAAGACAGGCTCTGTTATCAGAAATCACCCCTCCTCCTCCCGAGTCCTCACAAATAAAATATGAAATGTCGGGTTTGCTTCGGGCTCGGGCCTGCATATCAAGTGAAGTGATCGGGCTCGGGCCGGGTCAGGTTTAAATACCTTCGGGCCCGGTCGGGTCGGGCTCGATTTTTTAGGACCGATCTTAGCTCTAATGTGTACATGTTTGATGCATGTGTTCATTCAAAAATAGATTAGATTAAAAATTTGTCTCATTGGAAATGTTTATTCAGTGTTAACACTACTGTATAGACAGATTCCTCGATAGGGCAAGGAACCACATTTGGTTGCTTAAAGGAAAGTTTATGTTGATTTTTTCCAGGCAATCGGTAAAGGAAATTATGAGTTAGAATGAAACAAATGTTTGTTACATTTTTGTATCATCACGAACATAGTAATTATTATCGTTAAAGTAAATATGTTCCCAGATGTTAAAATAAAATGTCTGTAATGTGTTTTCGTTAAAGGATTAAGAATTACAACGTGATTTTCATTCAGTTTCCTCAGCCTCACTGAAATGAATCTTTTTGAAGGCGCGATCTCTTGTCTCACGGAAATGAGTCGCTTGTATTTGCAGAAATGGGAGCCCACAATGTAACGGAAAAAATAAAACAAAAACAAGTGCCATTAAAAGCATTGATTGTATTTTCAGTCATGGAGGCAGTGTGTGAATCCATCCAGGTGGCACTTTGACGTAGTATTTTAGACGGTGTACACTTGAAAATGGGCAAGTCAGACAGTATAAAGGGATCCTGTGTAAATGAATCCAAAAAACGACATTGCACATTTTACTAAGATTCACAATGGAATATTTGCGGAGACATTTTGATCAATAGGCAACTAACAAAATATTTCATTGGCTATTCACTCAAAGACCCAAATATTTATATGAAGCAATTACAGTACATCATCAATGTATTTCTCCAATAGATCCCCATAAGCATTTAACTGTACAGCAGAGACATATCAACACTGATTTCGTAAAAGTCATTCATCAATGTTCAACAAAAAAAGGTGAAAGGACAACCTAAGTACTGGGTTTTTTTGTCTGTGGTGGCACTTGACTCCTATAAATTGGCCCACAAAATCCATTCGTGATGAAGTTATTCTCCTTGAATTTGTCAGTGCGCCCTCAATCATTTTTGGCCCTCGCTGCTGCTATTGACTACTCTCCTTGCTGCTGCGAAGGCAAACGCTACACCCTGTGCGGACGGGACGTGACGAGTAGCAAATAGCAGTGAGTCAGGCAGTGCTACAGGTATGTGTTGGGAGCGGTTGTGTGCAATCAAGCCACAGCAGAATGTAAGTGTAAATGAGAGAACGGTCCAGCACAAAAAAAGTGCCGTGTTTCGCAATCGGAGAGTGGCCCCACACCGAGCAACTAAATCCCACAGGGGTGTGTTGAGGGAGACACGCTAGTGAATCAACGCAGCTAATCTCTCACCATCATCTTGCTTGACCTCTCTCTCTCTACACCTGACCTCTCTCTGCCCTCTCATTTCACTTTTAAGTTTATGTCTGTCCCGCCTCAATCACCTTGGCATCGTTCTCCCCTTCACCGCAGCCCGTCGGAGCAACGCAGCTCTTCCAAGCCTCCTCTCAGCTCCTCGGCCACAACCTCGCGCATCCTGCTACGTCAACAGCTGATGCGCGAGCAGCTTCAGGAGCAGGAGCGGCGGGAGCAGCGCAGGCAGCAGGACTCCCAGTACCCACAAATCACAGCTGCACAGACCCCTGCCATCAATGTCACCGTTCCCGCACCGGCCGCTGCACAGGTGCCCATGGAAGTGCTGAAGGTAAGACCCTCTCTGGTTCTGCTGCTTGATGCTGGAGCAGAAAGAGGAGAATATGACGCAAAGTGTGGTCATTCTGCTATAATATTTCCATCTCTGGAATCAGCGTGTGTCATTCATGCAGTCTGAGCAGTGTATTTATAGACTGTATTGACTGTGGTGTGTGGAC
This sequence comes from Hippocampus mohnikei, assembly GCA_026261675.1. Lineage (NCBI taxonomy): Eukaryota > Metazoa > Chordata > Actinopteri > Syngnathiformes > Syngnathidae > Hippocampus > Hippocampus mohnikei. Next base: position 4,238,219 of record JAKGUB010000822.1, on the reverse strand, counting down.
AGTCAGGAAATCACGGAATTACTATGAGTGTGTGTAAAAAAGAAAAAAAAATCAGGGGTGAGTGAAGTGTGTTCGAATGTGTATATGGGGATTATCTTTCCTGAGAGAATTCCTCTTTAATGCATGCTGTGCTTCCAGCCGTTTGGATTTAGCCATCTTTAATCCTATTTGCTCAGCTACATTCACATCTTTTCATAGCTTTGATTCCCTGGCAGTGCGAGGGCCAGGAGACTCTTGAGGTTTTTCTGTACAAGTCCAAGCCGTAGCATTTGAGGGTGCATTTTTACACCGGTCTCTGGTAAGTTTCCTTTTTACCCTGTTGTCCTGAAGATTTTGGTAGCAGTGTGTTGTTGTTCTATTCAACATTGTGTGGGTGCTGGTGGTGGGGTTTTTTCAACATTGAAACTTTACAGTTTGTTTGTTTGTTCAAAGATGCTCTTGGAATAGCTATTTCTGTTCCAAGAATTGTTGTTTCCTGTAGTTTGTCAGGATAGAAATGCATATAACTAGCCTTTACAATATCAGGATTTTGGAGCCGATCATCGATCAGAGAGTTGGAAAAAAAATTGTTAGCCAATCACTGATACGAGCAGAAGATGGACCAATCTATTGAGACAACTTGTTTGTTGACTGTACAGTTGACCCCTGCTCCTTGCGGATGATCGGGACCGGACCATATAATTGAAATGCCTTGGGGAAAAAAATACGCTAAAAATTCCCCAAATAACGCTGATAAGCATTTATATCATAATGTTGGTGAAAAAAAACTGACTGTATATGCTGAGAAACTTTGGATTCTGAACGATGGCAGCACAGAATGCATTTGGGCTGCACACTATTGGAAGAACATACGTTATGGGTGTTGAATATCGCAATATTGATTTTATTGCAATATTTAACAGTCTCGATTCATTTTGTACTTTTTATTTTTCTTTCATGGTGCACCAGTAGACCTTGGCGTTCAAGATTAATAAAAAATAACTATCGTTACCATTGTTGAGATCATAATATCTCCGAATATCAAGCACTTTCGTGATGCATTGTGGTTCCACGGACATAGTAAGAATTGCATTTAGAAGTCATGAGACTGCAGCGAGGTACACACCGTAATTAAAAGCAAAGAACACAGTGATTCAAGTTGTACTGATTAGAAAACAAATCAAAGTTGTATAATCTCACGTTGTGTTGTAAAGGGTCCATACTCTGGCGAGCTAGTGAGTAATCTTGGTTGAACTAAATCCATGCGCAGCACATGGAGAGATTTCATGGTTGCTTGCTCAGCCAAACTTTCATCACCCTTGGATGTGTGTGGCATGGGCCAGGCATGGCGCTCAAATACAGTATAAGGGCCACAAACACTGGTCCTCTCTCTCACGCTGCATCAACCTAATCTGCAGCGCTTTGCGAGCTTTCGGCTGCCCCCTCCTCAAACCCTCGCCTTGCGTACAATACGCCGCATTGGAGTTATTTTTCTGGTTTGGCAAGAGCTTACAGACATTCTTCGCTGACTGAAGTTGTCAAATGAAAAGGCCATTCCAGCTTGGCGCTGTTGAGCTGGGTTAACCTACTCCCCCCCTGTCTGTGGTTAGATTAGTGGAGTGCGCGCAAAGATCAGGGGTACCAGGCAGAGCTGCTGGACCTCAAAAAGTGCAAACATTAAGCTCAGATGAGTTTATCTAAAGACTGATTGGACCCTTAATTAACCAAGTGACCTCTGACCTCCAGGGGTATAACAAGGGATCAGTTTAGGGATCAAGACAAAGGAGAGCACAGCCTTGCCACACACTGAACACTAATTCAGTGAAGAATGCTCGTAATTAGCCCATGCCGCTTTCATTCCACTGCATATTTAAGAAGAAAAAAAAACGCCTCTTTGAAATGTGTTTAGGATAACTTCCTAAAAGGGTTAAATATGATTTCAATTTTTTTTTTTTTTACCCCTGGGGATTTACTCAAAAAGAAGAAATTCCTGTACATGTTTTGTTGGATTATAAAGTCAGTAACTTGTGGTCCATATGCCTCACAAATTAGACAAACATTTCACATTAACATTGGCAATGACCTAAAACTAGAGAGAAGTGTACTGAAGGGTAAAGCAACAACAATAACTTGACCTTCAGATAACAGATTCAAAATTATGTTGGTAATTTAACACGGCACCCTACTAAAACCCGAAACGACAATTTTTGAAAGAATTTATCTTGATTTTACTTCAAGGTAGACTTTACAGCAAGATAATTCACAAGGCTTACGATAAAACTCAAACACTCCTTTAGTAAGATTAAATATCTAAATATCTAAGATTAAATATCTTACTAAAGAAATACATTGCAAAGAAAAAGACAAACGAAAAGCAAAAAACAAGCAAAACATTTTTTTGAGGGGAAGTTATAATGCAGCATTATATCTCAATGAAAGCCATGCTTAAAGCAGCGATTCTCAACTTCTGGGTTGTAAAGCTAGTAAAATAAATAAATCAAATCAAATAAAAAAAAATACAAGGAGTCTTCAGTTTACGACGGTGCCAAACAACAACGTGCAATGAATTAGTATGCGTAACTGTGTACAATTTGTGGCCATGCGGCACAAAAAGGATCAGTTCTCACTGTACTGTGTTTCATTTGATTGTTTTATACTTATGGCCTGAAAATGTTTTTCATCCAAATATTTACTGTAATTATAACTTGACAACGAGGTTAGCATAGTTAGTGATAGATGGCTCATTCTGACTTCTGCACTCGACAGCAGTGTTTCGCGCGTAAGGGTTCAGGCGCACTTTGCAGAGGGTACAAGGAAACTTTTTTATTAATTAATTTCCCAGACGGGTGGCACAGTCCTGCCCAAATCACAACAGCCGTATGTCAAATCAAGTGGCTCATTAAAGCTCGACTGAGTGATAAAAAGAAAGTCAAATTGCTATAGTGGGTCTGAACATGATTAATTTTCAGGGTTTTCTTCCTGATATTTAGTTCTAAATGCCTTTGCACTGCCCGTACACTAAGGGAGTACGGGTTCAGTCTGAGCTGGACAGTGAGCTAAACGTCTTCATAGTTTGTAACTTTAAAATTAAAATCTTGACATCAAAGCTTGGCATAGTGAAAACTGCATGCATAGATTCAAAGTGAGCTTTCTTCTTTGTGCATGTACCACATGAGCCTCCAACGCTTCCTGATTTACATTGCTTGCACCAAAGAAAGTGTGGCACAGCCTTGATAAGACTGTTATTGTTGATTCTGTTAAGGTGATATTGTTTGTGATAATGCTGTTTCCGAGGGACAATGAACGCACCGCAGCGCTAGGAAGGAAGACTCGTTCGCGAAAGAAACAACATTCTCGCACTTTCTCAGGCGGGTCGAACCGAAGGAATGATAATTGAAAACTGATCCTTGAAACCTCTACCTGTGCAAGGTAGTAAAGTTGAATCCTGTGGCGATCTTTCTTTTCTTTTCAAGGCGAAAGAAGGGTTTAGAAGAGATAACGTTCCTGGTGAGTGTTTTATTTGAATATGTCCGATTAGCATTCCTAGCATTCGAATTGTAACATTAAAAAAACAGTCAGGAATGAAGTTGGTGAAAATGGAGATTGTTATTCTGTTGATATAAGATATAACCGTGCTGTTATAAAAGAAAAAAGGGATTAAACCATTGTATCGACGCGTGCTCTCCATAGCTAGTGAATTAGCACCGAGCTAAGCTAACGTGCTCACGGCAAATAGCGCTGTGGCCTTCATTCGAGCCAGGTTTACAAAACCGTTTATTTTCCCGAGCCGATTGTTGCCACATTGAGTGAATGCCTTGCGCATTTTGTGCAGGCTGTTTTTTTTTTTGGGACTCATTGACCATCGAAAGATTGGACTACATCGCCTGTAGATTGGATGCCACGTGGGACATCAGTGAAGGACATCTGGACTTCAAAGCCACCCGTCCCCTGGAGGGTGGTAGGACAGTTGAAAGGATTTCCTTTTTTTTTTTTGACGAAACCAATATTTTTGTTTAATCTGAGATCTCAGACAGTTGAAAGGATTTCCATTTTTTTTTTTTGACGAAACCAATATTTTTGTTTAATCTGAGATCTCAGTCGTTTTTTTCCATGGGTCAGATCTGATACCAAAACAACTGATAAGAACTGATAACAATTTAACTTGTGGTTTTCCTTGATCATCTTTTTTGTATTCTATTCCAGAGGAGTGTATTCAGTTCAGTTCCCCATTTACTCCATATGTAAATATTTACTCAATATATATATATTTTTTTGAAAAAAAACTCAGTCAGTGTGTCTTCTCTGTTGGAGGTTTCCCCTTGACTCTAACTAAGGTCAACTGTTGCCAATCTCACTGTGACCTTAATTAAGTGCACCCTAACTCGAATAGATTTGATAAATTCACACATTTGCCTTTGACAAACTTAGTAAAAGGGTGACATGAGTAGCTGCACCTAGGGTGGCTACACAATTTGGCGAGCTAGCCAGGAGATTGGCGTAGCAGTTCATTTACCTCCAACGTAACCCCTAAGACACAGGTGACAGATAGTCCATTTGATTTTCTTTGCAAAAAAAAAAAAAAAAGATGGATCTTTGTGAACGATTTGGAATTGATGGTCAGAAAACCTTGGTTGTTACAGGGGTTGAACAAATTTGCACCGATGATAACATTTCTGATGTGTTTGTGATAAATGGCATAATAGCTCAGGTCATCAGAGTTCCTGATGAGCTACATCAGCTGAAAAGCAGAACTCTGGTTGTCTATGAATCAGAACAGGCTATTCTGAAAATTGATCCTTTGACTTTAGGGGGACTTGTAAGCCCTGTTGATCCAACTTCAGTTTGGACTTCTAAAACTGTTAGAGACATCACTCAAGGCGAGATGGGCAAAGAAGTGGCCCGTCGATACCTTAAGGAACTTCAGTCTATGGGGAGTAGTGGGAAGGTTGGATTCCTTAGCTTTCTACAAAGCGAATTACAGACAGACCCCACACCAACGATTGCAACACAACCGACTGATGACCAGAATGTTGACACTGCCACTCGCTATTCCGATAGAAGTGAACCAATGGAGCCCAGTAGCGCTTTTATCCCTAGAAAGGTCTGCATTGATGAGAGCCTTTACAACCCTCCTCATGTTCAGAAGGTTTTTTTTTCCCAAGATGGCGCCCGGATAGGCAGCCGTCGGCAAGTGCTCTTCAAGAGCCTTGCGTTTTTTTGTTGTTTTTGTCTTGTTTTGTCACATGGTGTTGTTCTTACGTCGTGTGGACCTGAAGTGGACTGTTTTCAGCATTTTTGGCCATGGCATTCATCAAAGAAGAAGAATCTGTGCTTGGTGGTTGCGCCTTCTCGGCAGCACACGCGTACCAGCACTGATTTCTTGATTGGGAGGAATGTTGGCGCCATTTGACTGTCGTTGCTGGACATCCCCGGGGCGCTTGTGACTTGCGCCTGAAGTAGGCAGCATTTTCACAGCCCCGCTTTGTTCAGCGAAAAGGTTGGTGCTGATGGACAGTCTGCAGCTGGATGGATGCATGGATTGAGGAGCCGACGATGAGAAGAAGGGAGCGTCAGCACAGAGCGCCGATGCGTATGTGGAACTGGGAGTCGCGGCTTGAAATTGAAGCGGACTTACATGGGACAGGAGAAGACAATCTCTTTTTCGTTAATGGATGCTACTGCTTCTTGTTGCTTTCAAGTTTAGCTTGTAGCAGACGTGTGCACATTGCAGCATGACGTCTTTGATCCACTGGTGAAAAGGACACTTTGATTTGCTCCTCTTTCATCTATAACTGCTTCAGACAACAAAGTGTATGCAGAAAAGTGGTTAAGAGTGCACGATTGTCTGTGTCTCATGTGTTGTTTTGTATTTTGTCTTTTTTTGTTAACTTTTCTTTTGATGGCGGCGCGGACACCCGCAGCGGCTCCTCTTGTTTCATGTTGAGAGGGAAGAAATTTCATCTGTGCTGCATGTTACACATACAGTACATTTGACAATAAAGTTTATCCAATCCAATCCAATCCAAAAGGTAGTAGTTGAGCACATTGTTCGTAATGAGCCAACTCACACATCACACACAAGAATACGCACCTTCTCAGGTCGAATTCCTAGGCCCAACGGTGAAGTGGATTATGAGACATGGCGCAGACAAGTTGATCTCTTACTCAGTGACTCTTCTTTGACTGATGTACACAAGATGAGGAGGATCCTTGAGAGCTTGCTCAGCCCTGCTTCTGAAATTGTAAAGCCCCTTGGTGTCACTGCGCCACCAAACACTTATGTCGATCAGCTTGAATCTGCTTTCGGTGTTGTCGAAGATGGAGAAGAACTCTTCACTTCCTTTCTTTGCTCGAACCAAAACAGCGGAGAAAAATCCTCTGCTTTCTTGAGTCGCCTCCACAGTCTTCTCACCAGAGTAATTTCTAGAGGAGGGGCAGCTACTACAAATGCAGATGGGCTGCTCCTTAAACAATTCATTTGGGGTTGCTAGGACCAGAGTTCGATAATAGGTCTCCAACTTGAAGGGAAAAAGGGTTCTCCTCCCTCATTCCCCGACCTCCTTCTCATGTTGAGGACAGAAGAAGACCGACGGTCAGCCAAGTTTGATCGTATGAAGAAACATTTGGGTGCAACAAAGGCTGCTGCACACGCCCATTCTGCATTTAACATTCCGGTCTTTGACCAAGTACCGCTTGTAGGCCCCACTTCATCAGATAACGAAACAGTGAAACTTGACTTGAAAATCAATGAACTCATGAGACAAGTCGAAAAGTTGAGCAAAAAAGAGAGAGACACCACCCTACTGACAAACTCTCCTGTATCTCCACATCCCATTGAGCAACCTAGGGTTGGCTACAAAAGCATAGTTTTCAAAAGAAGTGTCAACTGAACCAAAACTCACCATTCTGTGATTTTGTGTCCTGTTTTCTATACAATGTTTCTTTTATTTATTTTATATTGTATTGTCTGTACAGTGTCCTTGGGTGGCATGAAAGGCGCTTTTTAAATGCTTGAAACTATGGTTCACTTACATTATGAAATGTCCTTCCATACCAATTTGTCATGTTCTTGTTTATGATGATACTAATGCAGCGTGTATACCGGAGACAAATTCCTTGTGTGTTCTACATACTTGGCCAATAAAGATGATTCTGATTCTGAAATGTATTATTATATATATACATATATATAAAAAAAATCCTCATCTCACCCCTTGGGTGGTGTCCGTCCCCCATTCAGCTCGGGTCCTCTACCAGAGGCCAGGAAGCTTGAGGGTTCTGCGCAGTATCCTTGCTGTTCCCAGCACTGCACATTTCTGGACTGAGATGTCTGATGTTGTTCCCGGGATCTGTTGCAACCACTCATCTAATTTGGAGGTCACTGCCCGAGTGCTCCGACCACCACAGGCACGACTGTCACCTTTACCTTCCAGGCTCTCTCCAGCTCCTCTCTGAGCCCTTGGTATTTCTCGAGTTTCGTGTTCCTTCTTTCTGATGTTTCCATCACTTGGGACCGCTACATCCACTACAACGGCTTTCTTCTGCCCTTTATCAATGATCACGATATCCGGTTGGTTCGCCATTACCATCTTGTCAGTCTGGATCTGGAAGTCCCACAGGATCTTCGCTCGGTCATTCTCCACCACCTTGGGAGGTGTTTCCCATTTTGACCTTGGGGTTTCCAGTCCGTACTCGGCACAGATGTTTCGGTAGACTATGCCAGCCACCTGGTTATGGCGTTCCATGTAGGCTTTCCCTGCCAGCATTTTACACCCTGCAGTTATGTGTTGGATCGTCTCGGTGCCTCTTTGCACAACCTACACCTTGGGTCTTGTCTGGTGTGGTATATCTGGGTCTCAATGGCTCTGGTGCTCAGGGCCTGCTCCTGAGCAGCCAGGATGAGTGCCTCTGTGCTGTCCTTCAGGCCAGCCCTCTCTAGCCACTGATAGGACTTCTTGAGATCAGCCACTTCACTTATGGTCGGTGGTACATCCCGTGTAGGGGCTTGTCCTCCCATGATGGTCCCTCTTCCAGCACCTCATCCTCTGTTCCCCATTGTCTGAGACATTCTCTGAGTACATCATCCGTTGGAGCCTTCTCCTTGATGTATTCATGGAGCTTGGATGTTTCATCCTGGACAGTGGCTCTCACACTCACTAGTCCCGGCCTCCTTCCTTTAGGCTGCGTACAGTCTCAGGGTGCTGGATTTGGGATGGAACCCTCCATGCATGGTTAGGAGCTTCGGTCTTAACATCCGTGGTCTGAATCTCTTCCTTTGGCCACCTGATTATTCCTGCAGGGTATCTGATCACTGGCAGGGCATAGCTGTTTATTGCCGGGTCTTATTCTTGCCATTGAGCTGGCTTCTTAGGACTTGCCTCACCCGCTGGAGGTATTTGGCCGTAGCCGCTTTCCTTGTTGCCAGTTCGAGGTTGCCATTGGCTTGTGGTATACCGAGGTACTTGTAGCTGTCCTCAATGTCTGCTATTGTTCCTTCAGGAGTGAGACCCCTTCAGTGCGGACTACCTTTCCTCTCTTAGTCACCATCCGACTACATTTCTCAAGCCCGAATGACATCCCGATGTCGCTGCTGTAGATCCTGGTTGTGTGGATCAGGAGTCTATGTCCCTTTCGCTCTTAGCATACAGCTTTATGTCATCCATGTAGAGGAGGTGACTGATCGTAGCTCCATTTTTGAGGCGGTATCCGTAGCCTGTCTTGGTGATTACTTGGCTTAGGGGTTCAGTCCTATGCAGAACAGCAGTGGGAGAGTGCATCACCTTGGTATATGCCACATTTGATGGACACTTGGGTAAGTGGCTTGCCATTGGCTTCAAGTGTGGTTTTCCACATCCTCATCGAGTTATGAAAGGCTCTTAGGGTCCTGTTCACCTTATACAACTCAAGCATTCAGTGATCCATGTATGTGGCATCGAGTCGTAGGCTTTCTTGTAATCAATCCAGGCTGTGCACAGGTTGGTATGTCGGGACCTGCAGTCTTGTGCGACTGTTCTGTCAACCAGGAGCTGATGTTTGGCTCCTCTGGTACCTCTACCAATGCCCTTCTGTGCTTCGCTCATGTATTGATCCATGTGTCCACTTATCTTAGCCGCAATGATGCCTGACATGAGCTTCCATGTTGTGGAGAGACAGGTTATTGGCCGATAGTTGGATGGGACTGTACCCTTTGAGGGATCCTTCATGATCAGGATCGTTCGCCCTTCAGTTAGCCATCCTGGGTGAGTCCCATCCTTCAGCAACTGGTTCATTTGTGTTGCTAGGCGCTCATGGAGTGCTTTGAGTTTCTTTAGCCAGTAGGTGTGTACCATGTCCGGGCCTGGTGCTGTCCAGTTTTTCATATCTGAGACTCTTTCCTGTATGTCTGCCACTGTTATGGTAACTGGGTTCTGCTCAGGGAGGTTGCTGTGCTCCTCTCTCAGGGTCACCAGCCATTGTGAACTGCTGTTATGTGCAACCTCCCTCTCCCATAGTCCTTTCCAGTACCTTTCAGTTTCCAGTCTTGGTGGGTCAGCTCTGCTGTTAGGACCCTGCCACTGAGCGTACACTTTACTTGAGGTTGTGTTGCGAACAGCCTGTTTATTCGCCTGGCCTCATTCTCTTTCGTGTACCTCTTTAGGAGACTGGACAAGGCTTGGAGCCTTTGTTTGGCAGTTTCGAGTGCTTCAGGTATGGTCATCTGGGTGTACCTCTCAGGAATCGGCCTTTTCATCACACCTCTCTGGGCCTCCGTCAATTGACTCACATCTTTCCGAGCCTCCTTGATCTTAGCCTCCAACCGTCTTTTCCATGGTGGGTAACGTGTCTCATAGTTGCTCCGATAGCCAAGGATTTCTAGGATCACTGATGCTGAAGCGTATATCAGCTCATTGGTTTCGGTGATCGTTGTGGTAGGAATCGCCCTCAGTGCTGCATTCACACTTTCCATGAGACTTTCAGGTGGTACTTCACATAGCCGTTGTAATCGGTTTCTAGGTTGCCCAGCTTTCATCCTCGCCATGATCTTAGCTTTCAGGTCAGTTGCTGCCTTGCTCAGCATTTCATTCATTGGGGCTGGCCTCCCAATCTCATCATCTGCATTCATTGGGGCTTGCCTCCCAATCTCTGGTATGACCTCCTCCTCTGATCTGGCAGCCTGGGGCCCTTCACCATGGAACCTGCGTTGTACCTCATCAATCTCAAGTTGTGACAGCAATTGCCGTTTCTGGATGTTGGAACACTGAGTTACTAGTTGTTTCGTGGTCAACCGTGACTGTGGGTTTCGAAGTAACCATTCAGCCTGCATTCTCTGCATGTAACCCCTCTGACTAGGGTTGCTTGAGTAGTAGCATTCCAACAGAGCCATGTTATCGCATCTCGCCCATCTCCGCTTTGTTCCAGTAGCCCATTTTTCATCAAGGTGCTCTGGTTCCCCAGCACCTAGCGCAGACCTTGTTTGGCGGGCGACGTCTGAGCCGGCATGTCATTCATTTTATTGTCTCTCATCATTGTATGAGGTAGGCATTAGCGTGAAGGATCTTGCCCAAGGACCCACACTGGATGGTGTTATGTGCTCATTTTTTGCCCCAAGCGGGATTCGAACCACCGTCTCCCGTATGCCAAACCGATGCCTTACCAAATGCCTTACCAACTGAGCTATCCAGCCGCCATATATATATATATATATATATACCGTATTTTAACGACCATTCGGCGCACCGTGTTGTAGGGCAGTCTCAGTAACGGGTGCTATTTCTGTATTTTACACATATACAAAACGCACTGTATTATTGGGCGCAGCCAGGGGTGGTAAAACATACGCCAGTTTAAACATACGGCATACATGCACGCACGCTAAAAATACGTTAGCTTGAAGCATAGCGTAGCATGCTAAGACATGCTAAAAACACGTTTTTAAAAAGGCAATGGAAGCAAAACTAAGATCGGTTGTACTTTATTTCGACATCTTACAATGTACTCACGTTTTTCGATCAATCATCACCCAGAAATCCATCAAAGTCCTCATCTTCTGTATCCGAATTGAACAATTGTTCAAGTACCGGTAGTCCATAAAAAACGCCGGGTTCCCTCTCGTCACTCTCATTGCCATGTGGCACGCCCACCCTTCACTGATTGGCCGGCTGCTTTCCGGCATGGCTGGCCTCTCTCACGTCCTCATTCACGGCCATTTACACGCCCACCCTTCACTGATTGGCCGGCTGCTTTCCCGCACGCCTGGTCACACTCGCGGGCCACTTACACGCCTACCCTTCACTGATTGGCTGGCTGCTTTCCCCGCATGCCTGTTCACGCCCACTTCCGCCTTTTCTCTATATAAACAGCGTGTCGGCTCTCAGTCAGGATTTGGAACTCGGCTCATACACTAGACGCTCCGCATTATAAGGTGTCCTGTCCACTTTGGAGAAAATTTAAGACTTTTAATGGCGCCTTATAGTCGTGAAAATACGGTATATATATATATATATATATTAGAGCTGTCAGTTTAGCACGTTTTTATTGTCATTTATTTAAATGAATTTTATCGGGATCAAAAATGTTCTCGCGAGATTAACGCGGCAGACGTCACAGCGGATGTTACGTTGCTCTATAAATAAACCAGAAAGAAAACATCAATCGCTCTGCACAGGTCCACGTTTGTTTTGCCAGCCACGGCAGCGCGAGACACCGAAAACGGATACTTAAATAGTTTATGAATGGAAAGTTTACTTTTAAAAAGTTGCCAGATTGTTCCAATGACAAGACCAAAGTTACCTGTATGTTTTGCAGTCGTAAACTGAGCTATCATCATAGCACGTCGAGTCTGAAATACCACTTAATGGCCAAGCACACAGCTGACGTAGGTACTCCGCCCCCTCGTCTCAGACCGACAGCTATGGATCATTTCAAAGCAAACAGCGTGGGCTAAAATGTTGCTAGAACAGGGGTGTCTTTATTTAGCTCATTTTTGCATAGTTGTCATGTTTGTCCGTCTGCAATCTGACGTTTAAACGAAGTAAATTGCGTTTCAGCTTGGGTTAATCATGCCGGCGCTCCACTTCCGGGATTGAGTATTGGGACTTGTAGTTCTTTTGTTCGATTCGACTTTGTTTGTGTTGTATGGTTTCTTACGTTTAAAACAATGAATAATGATGACGATAATGATACATAGTGAAATCAGGGTTGATTAAATTATTTATTAAACGTATTGTTAAAGGTATTAATTAATGTCAATTATATACATATTTACATTGTGATGCAGAAAGATAGATATATTATTTTTTTACTGCATTTATGTGTAGTTTAGGTTATTACCTGCTTCTGATACTTCTGTTACAACTACTACTACTACTACTTCTGCTGCAAAGTGCTCCAATAAATGATCAAAAAAGTTTAGAACGAGAGATCCTTCCATGCTGACCGGCAATCCCTATTCAGGGGGCCGTGAAAAATTATAGGCTGAGTACTAGTTTACCTTAGATGTGCACTTTATATTGCGCTGTTTTGATTCCACAAAAAGAGCTGTTCAAGCAGCTGTTGTGTGACAAAATATTTTTTTCACTGTTGTTGATGGACAGTAATATTGTGTGAGAGATGACATGTGAATAACTGCTCCAAGTGAAAAATGTTCAAGTAAAATTTAAAATCGAAATTATTTCAGTAAATATTTGCATTTTGCACATAGAAAACTGATTCATGATTCCATGTTGATGAGAGCATTAAAATGGGGGAAAATAGGACAAAAAATATAAAAGGAAATTCAGAAACGATAAAAAATGTGTGAATAATCATGATTAATTTTTAGTTAATTTGAGTTAATTATGACAGTTGAGTTTTTAATTAGATTAAATATTTTAATCGTTTGACAGCTCTAATATATATATATATATAGATAGATAGATAGATAGAGAGAGAGGCCCGGTGGTCTAGTGCAGAAATGGGCAAACTACGGCCCGCAGGCCGGATCCGGCCCGCCGAAGGTTGGTACACAACACAATTATGGTTAGATATAAATGATTGCATTCATTTCATTTGGACTTGTAATGACAGGCATTTCAACGCCAGGTGGCGCAGTTACTTGAAGTTGCAGATTACAGGGAGGGAGGGGGAGATGATACGGAAGCCAGCAGTAGCGCCAACTCAAGCAACTCCCGCTCGATACGACGGAATAAGTGTTAATTATATAATAATTATATAATAATTTTCTATCATTGGATCCAAAACAGCGACATGCAAGTGACTCTTTGTTGCAGTGAGTTTTACTGCAATTGCGAACATTTTCACGTCCTGTCAATCATGGCATGATCAATGAAAAGGAACAAAAATGGCCACGGAAGAGAAGTGAAGTGTATCAGATTAAGCGAGCGGGTTACAAAATACGAAACATTCAGGAGGCGCTTGGAGTCTGAAAGACTCAAATCTACAAGACTTTGAAAAACGAGAAAGTGATTTGTGCTCAGTCCGATTCTGGCTATTTCCATGCCCAGAGTGAATTGCTTGCGGCTCGACGGACAGTCGAGTAAATAAACGTTTCCTGGAATGGTTTGACTGCTATCGTGCTAAAACTTTCTGCAAACTGGACCGCTAAAAGAGAGAAGCGAGTCCCAGGCGCTAACTATGAGCATAAAGACTTGAGCGTCCCGAGTCTGGCTTCAAAAGTTAAGCTCTGCGACATCAGCTGAGCAACGCTGTCATGTGTGGTGATCGAGGAGGTCAAGTCAGAGACAATGAGTGAGTCAAAAGAAAAGCCACCAGGTCTCTTACACGTCTCATTTTGTAGCAAATAGTCCTAACTTTGGTATATTTTGTCATATACCTGTACTGTATGCTGCAGTTTTTGGCCAATATATTGTTGCACTTTGTTGCTTGTGTTGTCACACATGTATGTTGTTCACATACTTGAACCTTCATACAGGACATATACCATAGTTGTTTCACTGTTCACATTAAAAAAAAGTATGGTAATACTTTCATGCTTTTGTTCTGTTGATGTTTGGTATGGACTGTCAACATATACATTTTTTTATATGTACCGTATCTTGTCCTGACACGGCCCACCTGTCAAATTTAGAAATCAATGTGGCCCCCGAGCCAAAAAGTTTGCCCACTCCTGGTCTAGTGGTTAGCACGTTGACCTCACAGTGCAGAGGTACTGGGTTCAATCCAACCTCTGGCCTCCCTGTTTGGGTTTTCTCCGGGTACTCCGGTTTCCTCCCACATTCCAAAAACATGCATGTCAGGATGATTGAACACTCAAAATTGTCCCTAGGTGTGAGTGTGAGCGCGGATGGTTGTTCACCTCCGTTTAGGGAAACAAAGTACAACAATTTTAATTTAATAATCACTTGTGTTAGGGTCTGTTCTGGGAGAATCATCAAACCGTATGAGTGAAAGTGCATGCATTATATGACAAAAAGGTTCGGGGGTACACTAGCCAAAATAGATTGGAAACTACTGTTCTCCCGTGAAATATAAAATCCACATCCTAGGTCAGATTTGCTTCTAATTTAGGGACAACCCCCGCCCCTCCCCAAACATTATTTTGCCAGGCATGGGAAAGGATAGGAAGTGTAATTTCTTTGCATTTCAGCCACTAGTGACTATGGGAACAAAGAAAGAGCAGTTAGCTAGCGGACGCTGAGTTGAGTGATATGTTTTTTTGTGGTACATTAAAACAAACTAGCCTGGTGCTAACACAACTGCTAACACAAGGTGCAGTGCCCATCTTTCCCTTGACTAACATTCACTCTTACCCTGATTTGAAATAGCTGCAGGCAAACTTTGACGTCGGATGCCGAATTTATTAACAGTATTAGAATACTAAAGGAGCATCAAAACAAATCAATGCGTTCACCTCCAGCGCGGTTGGCTCTGGGAATAACAGTATTAGAATACTAAAGGAGCATCAAAACAAATCAATGCGTTCACCTACAGCGCGATTGGCTCTGGGAAGACTGTCGGTGCATTTTTTTCATAGAGGTGAGCATTTTCACACTCAGTTTCCGAATGTGCAATAACTTGCCCTTTGAACTCGCAAGCATAGGGTTGTCGTGTTTAAAAATCTAATATATGTGTTTTCAGGAACTATTTTGAAACAAGACATTTTCTTTGTTCTTGAAGGACGTGGGTCGTTTCTTTGCAACCACAGAGAAATGTGGGTCTGAGGTTGACAACAGTTGGGAACCGCTGCGTAAAGGAATCCCTTGAGGTTTTATTTCCTCAAGACCTACCTTTTGCACGCACTGATGATAACTGAAGGTTGTCAGTCTATGACGTGTTTTTTCTCCTAAAGATCACAATTGTTCCAGTGAGAAGCGCACAGAGCGGGCCGGCATCTTAGCTATCACACAGTGGTCCATTCTTTTGCTAATGGCTCCTTTTGGTGAAGTATCCTGCAGGAACATCACATCATGCCCTAAAGCATACAAGTCAAGAACTAATCACACGTCTCTGAAGTACAACAACATGCTTTGTGCATGTTTCTGACTCTAAATATCTTGTGCTGCTGACGCCTTCAGGGGCTGCTTAATGATCCAAACCCATGTGAAAAACAACAAGCTGTGTTGTTTGCTGTGGCAGCAGATGCAGTCAGTTAGTGGTGTGTGTGTTTCACAGAATACATTAAGTGACATTTAAACCTGCTGCTATTTTGATCCTAAAGATCCTTTCATAGCGCTCACGGCAAGTGAGATTTGTAAATTCTGAACAGCAGCTATGTGAATTCACAATGAAAGTAACCTTTTCTCCCTCCTGAGGCTTGACAGATTCGTTTTATTTCATCCACAGAAATTGAACAAAAGCTACAATATGTGTTTTGACAAGACAGGGACAATCTAGTGACAAGCCTGCGTCCCCGGGACTCAATAAATTCTGTCAATTGAGATCCGGTACATGCATCCATTTTTGAAACCGCCTTTCCTCACAAGGGTCGCGGCGTGCTGGAACCTATCCCAGCTGTCTTCGGGCAGTAGACGGGAAACACCCCGAACTGGTTGCCAGCCAATCGCGGGGCACACATAGACGAACAACCATCCACACTCGATGTGCTTACCAGTCGACCACCGCAGTGCCGCCCACTGGATACATTTATGATCAATTACGGAAACCCTGAGGGTACAAATAATCTTGAAAACCACAAATCCTGATTTTTCCGCGTTTTCGTCAATAGGACATGTTATTATTCTATGTCCGGGTTGCGTATTAATTGATGATGATGCTCATTGTGGCGATGCAACTGAAGGATATTTACTAAAAGGGATACTAAACCTTTTTAGCCATTTCCAGCAGTAAAACGTCAATATTTTGTCTGGAATTAATTTGATAACTTCATTATTTTTCATGTACAATTAATACCTTTAAACTCAGGGGTCAGATAACACGTGATGTCATTTTCAGTCGACAGCAAGTGGCAAATTGGGTTTTTGAAGGTGTTAATAGAAAATAATGAAGTCATCACGTTTAGTGTAGACAAAATATTAACTTTTTACTGCTGAAAATGTCTGAATAAGCTTGGTATGCCTTTAAGTGAAAAGCTAGTTTGGCTGGAAAAGGAAGCACATGCTTAAAATATTACTAAACATTTTGTGTTTATTTCATTTGCTAATCTAGTACTAATCCGGAACCCAACAGACTGACCACCCCCAAGTAATTCTGCGTGAGAATGATGAACACACTTTCAAAAACAGCTGCCAGAAACTCTTGTTCATTTGTTGTGGACCTGCGGCTAAGTGTGTAGTCAAGTCAAATTGACTTACTTTGTTTATCGACCAGGGCGGCCCGGTAGTCCAGTGGTTAGCACGTCGACTTCACAGTGCAGAGGTGCTGGGTTCGATTCCAGCTCCGGCCTCCCTGTGTGGAGTTTGCATGTTCTCCCCGGGCCTGCGTGGGTTTTCTCCGGGCACTCCGGTTTCCTCCCACGTTCCAAAAACATGCATGGCAGGCTGATTGAACACTCTAACTTGTCCCTAGGTGTGAATGTGAGCATGTATGGTTGTTCGTCTCTGTGTGCCCTGCGATTGGCTGGCAACCGATTCAGGGTGTCCCCCGTCTACTGCCCGAAGATGGCTGGGATGGGCTCCAGCACCCCCCGCGACCCTAGTGAGGATCAAGCGGTTCGGAAAATGGATGGATGGATGTTTATCGACCTTAATCACAAACGAATCTCAAAGGACTTAACAAGTTCACAATTAACAATGTCCCCTGAATTTAAACCTCACAGGAGGGCAAGGAACCCCATCTGGGGAGAAATAATGCAGTCAACGTCCACTGGTTGTATGGAAATAACAACTCTCTTCTTTTTCTTCAAAGTTGTCATTCAATGAATGAATGAAAATGTGGACCAATGTTGGTTACTCGGAATCGGTAATAGTTGCGCAATGCCGGTAGTACTTGACAGATTATCTCCCCATGTCCTCCTTGTTTTGTGAAAGTTATAGTATGTATGTACTATGCTGCATGACCGTGAAAAAAGAACAGCAAATATTTTTAATGGCACCGTGTTTCGAAATGTAGACAGCGGTGACTCTGTGGTTGCCATTAGTGACCTGGGTTCACCTACTTCTGAGTGCTATTTCTTCATGCTGACATGACTGAAAGGCAATCCATCCATCCATTTTTCAAAGTGTACTGCTTGTACTCATTGGGATGGAGCGTAAGTGGAGCCTTTTGAAGCTGACTTCAGGTGAAAGGCAAGGGTACACCTTAGAAGGGTCACCAGTTAACTTCTGGGCGACAACTCCCAACAAGTTATCTCAAGGCACTTGGCACATTGAACACACACTCTGCTCATGGAGTACTTTTACACAGTAGCCTACTACCCAAATTTCACACTCTTAATTGCATTAAAATAAATAAAACATAATCACACTTTTCGATTCCTCCACTCTTGGTGACACCGAACTTTTCTCAGTGCCCTAATTCCTGGCACATTAATAACACTGATTCGCTGAGTTTGAACCACAACATCAGGCTAGCAAGATAATGAAAGTGGCGAGACCACATTGCTTGGCCTGCTGCATGGAAAGTTTTTCGTTTGTTTTTGGAAACGATGGAACCGTGGAGAAGACCGCAGTTGTATGCAAATTGTTCAACAAAGACTGATCACTGAGGCATATCAAGCCTTTGACGTCACCTTAATGCAAAACATGTTGCAGCATGGACACCAGAGTGTCAGCGCTTCTAATACGAGCAAAGCTTCACTGTAGATAATATTCAGTTAAATGACCCGGTTGAGAGCAGATGTCATTTTGAGGTGGCACGTAATGCTTATTATGTATAAATAGGCATGAATAAAATAAGAGAAGAATGAAATCAGCCATACGCTATAACTCAACATGGTTTACTACTCAGCTAGGTTTGAATGATCAAATATGTGTTGGCAATTAAGTTATCACCTGTACTAAATAGAGTATTAGCATAATTTCTGGACTACAAAACACACCTGATTGAAAGCTGCAACAGCTAAATTTCCCCATAAAACACGTTTCATACATTGGCAGCGTCATAATAATACTTGTGGATGTCCACATCATAACATGGGATATTTGAAAAGAAAGGAGTCACGCAGATTGTTTGTTTGTTGTTGTTGTTTTTTGTTTTTTGGGGACACGTCGCTGCAATAGGTCAATCCGTATCATGAAACATCTGCGTACACTACCGGTCAAAAGATTAAGAACACCCCAATTTTTCCTGTTTACTTGTAATTTTAAATCATGCGCTTCATGTCTATTTGCAGTGTGAAATGAAAACACGACATTCACGATCCCAAAATCTAATCTTTTGACACTTTGAAGTAGCAACCTCAGGTAGCTTTAACAATTGGATCTACTCGTTCTTTCTACAATAAAAACAAAATACAGTAGAATTAAATGTTCCTTGGAAAGTTCCCCATGTCTGTTGCAGAAGTTTCCATAAAAAGGTGTTGTACTGGTAGATTGCATTGCTTTTACACTTCTGTCCAGTTCATCTCAAACCAGCTTGATAGTGTTTAAGTCCGGAGACTGTGCTTCTTTTGTATGTAGCTAACAGTCTTAATTGTGACCAAGACTAGCGTTTTGTTGTTGTTGTTTTTTTTTTCTTCCATTGAGCAAACGGTTAGCACCACTGTTTGTGAATGTACCCTGTTTGCTCCTTTTTCTTCTGTGCATGCTACGGATTGTTCGAAAGATACAGTCACAAATGATAATTAAACGTGCCAAAAATGGACTTTCTCTGTGAAATAGCTAACCTCCTTGAAATCATCTGCTCATTTGCTGTTGTCTGGTGTGAGTTCCACATACAGAGTCCTTCCTGTCATGTCACTGCTGTAGTTGATCCGTTCATATCAGCCGATGGAAACCTTGAAAGTAAAACCCTTTCCCTATGCGTATGGCAGTGAAATGCTTGGGAATGTTTGCGTTTTTCAATCGAAATTGCCTGAGGGTGTAAATGTGAGTGTGAATGGCCGTCGTCGTCGTGAGTATGATTGAGTAGGATCTCGTTCAGGATGCACCCTGTCTCTCCTCCAAGGCTCAGCTGGGATAGGCTTCATCTCACCCGCAAATCTAATGAGAATGAGAATTCAGTTTTGTCATTTGTCACTGTGCATGCCATATACTTTGTATATTGAAGCTCAATCAGTGTGACTGCTGCCAGTCTCCTCTCAACAAGTCAAAATCAAGCCAGCCACCACAGTGATTACTTCCCAGGGTCAACTTAAAATTAATAGCCTAACAAGGTGTTTCTGTCCATTTTATTTTTATTAAATTGGCTCATGTGGCACGTTACTTAGGACCAACAAAACCTTTGCACGTTCTGCCGCGCTCTGCTTCACCGAAACCTGGCTCAGCGACCGCCAACCGGGCACCACGCTTCACCTCCACCGAGCGGACTGCGACACAGAGCTATCAGGGAAATCAAAAGGTGGCGGAATATGCTCCTGTATCAACCAGGCATGGTGCACTGATGTCACAAAGCTCAACACACACTGCAGCCCTGATTTGGAGTCGCTGTTTCTAAACTGTAAGCCATTCTACTCACCACGTGTGTTCTCCTCATTCATACTCGCAAGTGTTTACATCCCACCGCAAGTTTAGTTAAGCTTTACAAACGCTGGCTGACCAAGTAAACAAAATCGAGCTTAAGTATCCAGTCACCCTTTATCATTTTGGGTCATTTTAATAGAGCACAACTTACCCATGAACTTCCCAGCACATTGATTGTTTCACCAGGGAAGACTCATACCGATATGTTGCCCACACAGCACTGGGCTTCTCTGATCACTGTTTAATACACTTAACCCCTACATACAGGCACAGACTCCAATGTGCAAAACTTGTTGTCAAAACTTTGACAACAACCAGAAAAAATATGTGCATACGTATGCACTCGTAATGTAGTTCATTTTTCAGAATGCATTTCTCAATGGGTCGATAAAAGATTTTCCCCTTCAACAACAAAATGTTTGAACAGTCAAAAAAATAACCACATATTGTGTGTGTGTGTGAGAGGGGTGGGGCGTCACAAAACCGAAGAGCAAAGCAACTCGCAGTGCAAGAACTTATTTTGGGCATCTTCTCCACAAAAATCAACTCACTGAAAATGTTCATATTATTCAGGTACTACATTTGTCCTGCCTGTCATTCCAATTCCGAAAAAAAAAGTGTAATACAGTAAAGAGCAGTATAAGACTAGCTGCAAGCACAACTAAGCCTTAACTGCCATCTAGTGGCGAATGGTGATATTACAGCTAAAAACAGTAACGTGGAACCCCACTATTAGTGAGGGATAAGGACAGGACCTGTCTGTAAAAAGCAAAAACCTGCATATAATCGACATCCATACAAATACATTGGGATTGTGCTTTTTGGGAGTGGGAGTGCTAGTGTGAGACAGGGTACACATGGAACTGATGGGCAGTCAATCACAGGGAACAAATAGGCAAACAACCATTCACACTCACAGTAACAGATAATTTGGAGTCTGCAATTCATCGACCGTCAAATTTTCGGAAATATTGAAACCATAGTACCCAGAGGAAAGCCACGCAGCCACGGAAAGAACATGCAAACTCCACACAGGCAGGCCAGAGTCTGGATCCGAACCTATGACCTCAGAACTGTGAGGCCGTTGTGCCAACCAGTCGTTTGCAGTGCTACCCCTAATAAAAACCAAGAAAAGTAATTTAGACAGAATAATGTGTTAATGACTACACGCATGCTTGGAGCCGATGCGTGAGTGTTGATCAGCAAGCATGCGCGTCGTGCCACACGTGGTCGAGTCATTTTTAAGGCATTTCATGCCTGGAAAAGATCAAATAAAAGCAAAGTCTAACTCCCAGCGCCATTATGAAGAAAATTGGGATTGCGATCTGCACCTTCAATCACCAATGCCCTATCAGTATGCAGCAATGCTCTTCGCCGGCGCTGATTTTTCTTTTTTTGCCCCAATTAATTTGCTTTTGTCTGTCGTCATTTGGTATAGGGAGGACACATTCCATCCGTTGAGCATTCAGTGAGTGCATATGGGCCAGGTGTGCCTCGCACTGTCAAAACAAGTCAGTCGCTGGGCCATCACCTACCATCAGCTGTGCGTCTTTTCTAACTCCGGCACGTGGAAGAATATGCCCCTAAATTAACAATTTAACATCTTTAATACAGTTTTCTTGGTGCTTTTCTTATAGGTCAGTCTGTACCCCACCTCTTGCTCAAAGAAAGCTGGGATAGGAAAAAAGGGATCAAGGATCAACAAGTAGACAAAGAGGTTTTCCTTTCAAGAATCTTTCATATCCTCAAGAGTTGATCTTTTATTCCTTCTATGAAATAAAAGTAATCAAATATTGTTTTCAATTATTGTAGTCTCAGACTAAAAACTGAAACCACTTTTAGTTGCAAGTGAAATCCAATGTGAATCGATGAACTTGAATGGATTTATTTGTTTGTTTACGCCTGTTTGCTATCGGGCGTAAACATTTTAAGGGGTCAAGTACAGTATATTTTTCTGGATTAGTTTTCTGAATAACAACCTTGTCTAGTTGTCGGATTAACTTTAATGCTGGAATGTTTCTCGTTTTTATTCCTATTTACAATATCATTGCTTATTACTGCTGTACCAGTGAAGTGAATGAAGTCCATCGCAAGATAACAAAATTCCATCCAGTTTAATTCACTGGCGAGAAATCTCATTCTTTGCCACATTCCTCTGAAGAGCTGTAAATATCTCCAGACCCCCTGGCCCCTCAGTGTTGTCATTTTTACAACCCTGTAATCACAATTTGCTGCCCAAGGTGAGGCTTATCTGCAGGACTTTTTTTTCTTTTAACGCATCTCACATGGTCACCGGGACAATGATAATGTCTCCCAGCATGAACAGGAGAGTAACTTTAGGCTCTTATGACTTTTCGCAGGAACACAAGACCTGATTGTATGACAGGTGGAAGGAAAGCTACTCATGCAGAACACTTCATATTTGTTTTTCATTGACTTTCTGGGGGAACAGGCTGCGCAGGCTGACCTTATAAAATATTGGATTCGTTTGTCTTGGGCACGCAGCCTCAAAAGCTGCTGATATATCCAAGAGTCCTACCTCAGGCAGCCTAAATCCCTAATCATAGTAAATACATCCGTGCCAAAAAGTCCAGGCGGGGTGTTATGAGTTGCTATTGATGTGACAAATGAAAAGGAGGAAGCAGTGGAATTGAGGCGAGTGAGAACAATGGTATAATAGGCTTCATTATGTACGCTGTGCTGATGTGGGCTCACTTGCCAAGGATCCACAGGGTTAAACAACTGGATGGGGCCAAGTAGAAGCCCGAGGCAGGTTCCAGCCAAAGAGGTGGCCCTCGCCAGACAAAGGCACTCACTGTTACTCCGGCATCCTCACATCAAGTGATACGCCATAAAGGCATAACTTCAGTTTTTACATGAAACAAACCAAATTAGAAAAGGCTCATTATGGCTGTCGGCAATCTCTAACACGCATAACTAATGACGTATTTCTTTTTTTTTTCTTTTTTTCGGCGTTTAAAGACAAGCCACGGTGGCTTCCCTCACAGCCATCTCAGTCCTGAGAAAAGAAGTAGTGACAGTCCATTCTAGCCTAGATCTTAGTTGAGCCAAGATTGTGATTCTTAGACTGGACGTTGTAAATCAGGATACGGAATGCTTGAGATGCTCGGATATCACCCTTGTGAGGTATGTTTGTTTTAATTTATATTGACGGAATGAATGGTCAACACAGTGTGTCTTTGCATTGAACAGTTTACACGTAGGCTTGACATTGACCAGTTTAACACAACTAGCTCCTCCAACTTGAATTTATGTAGTGCATTGGATGGAACTGTAGCCAGTGGGGTGGGAAAAATGTAGTAGTACAAGATACACACAGCTCTTTTTTCCCCTTCACTACAGCTGCAGTGTTTGACTCATCATAATGACTTTTTTTGCTGCTTAAGGTTGTTTTAAAATAACATCACGTTGATCCTTGTCATAACGAGAATAGTGACGCCGGATCACTGAATTTAGTGGTATGTACCTCTTTTGTCGTCTTGATTAACATTAGCCTTGGTGCTAACATTCGTCTTCCCAATGGTGTGCAGTGCTTTTTATACTTTTTGTTTCACATTCAACTCATCAAAAACATTGCCCTGTTTTGTTCAGATCTTTTACATCCCGTCCAGTAATTGGCTTCTCCTCTTTAACTTCTAACCTTTGTCACGTTCATTTCTGTCTGGTTGAAATCACATCATGGGTATTTAGGACAGGCTACCAACAAAAGGATGAATGAATGACTAAAATCCCAACATCAGTCGACAGTTGTGAGTCATATGTTGAGTGTCCAGGCCTGATTTAATACCACCACTGTCACGTTGCTACTATACAAAACCGTACGTTACAGGGCCACGTACAGTTCATAATGTAGAGAGAGGACTTCACCATCAGTATTACTCTAACCATGTGACACAGACATAAGACATTTTAAGACATTTGAATCATCAGCAGAGATCATTTTTATTCACTGTATTAATGTATAAAGTTCTGCTTTGACTCACCAATCAGAGGAGGGAAAAAATGCTGAGACCATCAAGGGCCAGCTCTCTGGACCAGGCTAATCCTGTAAGGATGAATCGGAAATCTGATTGGTTACAGAAACAGTCCCATTGATCGTATGGCTGAAGTAACTACTGATTCTGAAGGCTCCTGGCGGAGGAGGTTGTCATGGCAGAACATTCAGGCTCAAAATATGTCTAACACCTACTACTGGAAGGGGTGCAGCTAAGTGATACGCTACGAAATGAAGGGAATAAACTGTTGAGAAAAAATTAATGCTGCATATATGCAGTTGCATATATGCTTATATCTATATATTATATTTTATATTGCATTCTGTACTGTGTACAGTTCTTTTCTCTGAAACATTTATTTTGTGCATGCAATACTTTGTTCTGCCGTTCTACCCCCCCCCCCCCCTTCTTATCCTATCTTTAATACAAATTGAAGAAACTATTTTTAAGACCCAGGTTGTAACTATGCAAAGGAGGTCAGTGCTTCTGAGCGTGTTTAGGCCAACAGAGAAGGCCTCGCAGGCCCTGATGGCCCACAACTCTTCAATATACTATCAAGGCCTGTGTCATCTTAAGTGAATTACAACCAAACATTCCATTCAAACTGAAATATTTCTTACCTCCCAGCTGGCTATGAAAAATAAAACTGGGAAAAATCCCTCCCATTTAAACAGGGGCTATGTAGACTTAGTTTATCCGTTTTCTGTATTTCAGGTGAGTTGAACTTACGTACAATCTGGCTGACATCCCAAACTGATGTCGTCAATGTTCTTTTAGGTCGCAACAGGTGCAGACTCATCTGGAGAACCCGACCAAGTACCACATCCAGCGCTCCCAGCAGCAGCAGGTCAAGCAGTACCTGGGAAAGCTTGGCTCACAGGTACTGAGCTTGCCCTGCCCCAACCAGTCCTCTGACCACGGTGGCATGCCGCCAGGGCGAGGCAACAGCGCCCCAACAGCCCTATGGCCTTACTGACCCTGAACTCCAACTGCGAGAAAGAGGTCGCTGCGGCCGCTCCGGTCCATTCCGAATGAACGGCCATTTTTATCAGCTCTTGCTTGAATGACGTCCTTTTGCTTTAGATGGATGATGTCATCGATGACATTATTAGTCTGGAGTCCAGTTACAGCGACGATATCCTCGGCCTGATGGACCCAGGACTTCAAATGGCCAACACGGTACATCCTCAGCAACAGCCTCATCGCCACATTTGGGAGTTATGTTTGAAACCGAGAGCCACTTTGCCCATCATCATCTGTGTCCCTCAGATCCCGGTGCCCGCCACCCTCATGGACATGTATGCAAATCAGGGTATGCCCCAGCAAGGATTGTCCATCAGCAACTCCTGCCCTGCCAACCTGCCCAACATCAAAAGGGAATATCCAGGTAAGTGCTTGGAGGATCCAGTGGTTGAATCGAATGAAAATTCCGCAACTCTTCATTTTATTTGCGTGGAAAACATCAGTGCCAAGTTCTACTCCCCGGATATCATAGTATTGCATTGCCTCTGAAACATCGGCCATCAATGAGAAGAATCGTTTGTAACGCTCCCTTGTATCTGTGCCTCTCTTGTACGTCACTGACACTGAAAACATCCACCGTGCAGCGTCACAGTCTCCGGCCGTGATGCACATGTTGGATAAATCTGGATCATGTGGCAAATTTGACAACTACCAGAGGCCTGAAGGCTTTCCAGTTGGTATGTGTGACATTTGATTTTTAAATATCAGCGCTATATGGGTTGCACGGGCATTGACCTCTGCGTTTCCCCGCAGCTGAGGTAAGAGCTCTAGCAAAGGAGAGACAGAAGAAGGACAACCACAACTTGAGTGAGTGTTGCATTGATTTGAGGCAAATGTACTTGGAGAGCGCTCGAGCATCATGTGTCATCCCGTCTACTTTTGTCCTGTAGTTGAGAGAAGACGACGGTTCAACATCAACGATCGAATTAAGGAACTGGGAACTTTAATTCCAAAGTCAAATGACCCGTAAGTCACGCCTTTTACCCGCATAGTCTTCCAGACGCCTACCGGTAGTATTCCCACGTAGAAGTGTACCGAGCTAATTTAGATTCTTTACAAACAGCAACTCTTGGGAGTTTTTGCGTTTCCTTCATTGATATCACGATTGTAACATAAAACACAGCCTGTATGCCAGGCAAACTGCTTTGTAAGCTTAATACTTGATGTCAATTTAGTGTTACCCGTGTCTGTTATCGCAGTTTGTGAGAAATCACTTCAACGTAAACAACATTTTCATACTTGTTTTAATGTCAGCCAAGGTCTGGTGTTGTGCTCGCTTGCCTGGTCAGGTGCCTCGTGCGGCCATTTAGGTGGACCTTAAGGGGTTTCTTTTAAAATAAATGAATGAATAACAGATAATGATCATGCCTCTTTACACGCATGAGTGTATGGTCACATTGCACACTGCTGGGAATCCTCACAAAAGAGGGTGTTTGCGGTGATGAAAGCAGGGCAGAGATTTACTTTAGTGGATGAGAGCACGACTTTCCCTTTAGTGGACGGTAGAGGTTTGCACCTCGGTCATGTTTTTCATTTTAATTTTCAACATTTATTTTATTCAACGGTGACTTGTTTGTGTTGCAAGGAGAGTGAGTCCAAAAGGAAAAAAAATACTCTTGTGAAATGCTTCTTTAGACATACAGTTGCATTGTATTGTATTGTACCTTACTCGCACAAAATTAATATGTCGTATTACGCCTATACACAACATACACATGTCGAGAAATTATTTCGTCATCCATTTCTTATAATTCATCATTCCCAAGTGTCAAAGCAGACGTGAAAATCACCGACGCATCACACACGGTGTGGTGAAGTTAGGATACAGCCGCCTGTAATTCTACACAAGGTCGGCAGGTGGTTTCGTGTGCACATGACGCGTCAAGAAATGAAGCCTTGCACAAATCCAATGGGTGAAATGGTGCCAAGCCTCTTGGGGCTTCATCTCACCATCGCTACCTATTCTTCTTACTCTGTGGAAGTCTGTTTCCGGAAGTGTGCGTCCGTCAGCAACAAATGTCCATGCGGTAAACATGGAAGTGGCCAAACGTTGTTACCGGATGCCGTAAATATTTTCCCCGGCAATATTTGATACCTTTACCTCATCAACGTTCTGTATCCTGGCCTTTTTCAAGTGGGCAGGGCTTTTTATTCTCATTAAACACAGGAAGATTTTTTAGAATTTGACAATGATTGCGCTCATCAAAGAATATCTCTATTTTTTGTAATTCTAAGATTTGACTGCGAGACTTATACTGATCTGTCGTTGTTTTTCCAATAGAAAATGCACTTGTTACAGATCGTGTCATAAATATCTCTTTGTAATCAGTGGCCCGCAGTAGAAGGGAATTTTGTTGTACAGTGTAATCTTTGATAATATACAATATCGTCTGTATTGGTGAGTGTAGACACTCACAAAGTGAGGAAATTAACATTGTTGCATTAGGAATTGGAACATGATGATCCATCCCCCTTCTGTATTCCCATGCAAATTTCACAAAAGGCCTCACTTTTGCAAAGAAGTCCGTTGTTTTTTGTTTTTTTTTCTTTTTCAAACTGACACTATAGGGGCTTCTTCACATAAGGCTCTATTGTTCTCGTCTTTATTCAGGATGTTAAGTGGGAAACAAAGAATGTTACACCGATTAGCTACTAGCCGGGGTGACAACAGTGCCGAGTTGATGTCTGGGGGGAAAAAAGAGGCCGCTGGAACCACAGGATGTCTCGTTTTAGACCCTGTAACATTGTACGTCACAGCTGTTGCAAAAGACCAGAACGCAAAAATATCCAAGCCTCGGGGGGACCTCCCGACTCTTTGGCGTCAAACATGTACAAGTTATGGCGACGCAACGTGCAGTCGCAAGACGCCTCAAACCTATGACACGCCTCATTAGCAATGCTATCTCAGTAGTATTAGTTGCGCCTGAGCTTTATGGAACATGGTTAACTTCAGGCTGCTATGTGCTTCTCAGAGACATGCGCTGGAACAAGGGCACCATCCTCAAGGCGTCCGTGGACTACATCAGGAAGCTGCAGCGTGAGCAGCAGAGGGCCAAAGAGCTGGAGAACTGTCAGAGGAAGCTTGAAAATGCCAATCGGCATCTTATGCTGAGGATACAGGTAGCGGAAGACGTCCTCATGATCCTTCTCATTCAATTTTGTTCCATGCCGTAAACTACAATTCGGTAACTCAGACAAAACCGTCACTTGTGTGCAGTTGTGGAAAACCTGTTGGCGGTTGCAGCAGGGTTTAGTGGTTCACTCGCCAAACTTGGCGTGCAAGAAGCATGGGTTCATTTCCCAACTCGGTTAATGGCGGGGAAAGCGCGTGAAAATGCTGGTCTGTCTCGACATGTGCTGCGGGACGTAGTCTGCCTTTCACCTGAAATCAGCGGGAGTGAGGCTCCAGTTCTGCTCATTCCTCAACAAGGCTCCTCTTGTTTCATGTTGAGAGGGAAGAAATTTCATCTGTGCTGTATGTTACACATACAGTACATTTGACAATAAAGTTTATCCAATCCAATAAGCACGGCAGAAAATGGATGGCTGGAGTTTGCAATAATGCAAGGATCATGTGACATGTTACATGAGACATGCGCTGTTACAGAATAGCTCTAGCAGGCTTCGGGCAGATGTGGCAGTTACACGTGTCGCCCTGTTAAATGTCAGGGGCCTGGTTTCACCACCCTCCCTTAACCACTCGCAGCTCTGGAGGTTGCTGCCCTGAAGTTCATTCACAGTAGGAACAAAGCAAAGTGGAGTTATCATCCCATCACTTTTAAAGCATGTGCCCTGCACGACCTCTCAAAATTATCAAAGAAAACAAACGATTCAGTGTGAAATGAACAGACAGAGTCTACTGGCCCATTAACTTGTCGTCCGTGAGTTGATTTTCACACACGATACAGACCTCGCCTGATTGATCACATGGTTGCTGTCTAGCTTGAAGCAATTCACCCAAAAAAACCCCCCAACAACCCAAAAAACTTCTGGCTTCTATTTAGCTCCCGATTGATCTTGTATCTGGGGCTTTGTGTGTCTTGAAACCTTCCCCGACACGAAGCACTCAGAAAACCCTGATCGATAGCGATCGTAATGAATTGGTTGTCTCAAGGGCTCTCTTGATGGTGATTTTGCTAAATATTTGCAAGCGTACCACACACTTTCAACGAACCGTTCGTTAACTGCAAACTGAACATGGTTGTATCCATGTGAGTGCAGACTTCACAATGCACAAACTACTACAACAACTAACTAGCATGACTCCTATGCCCCAGGCAGACACAATTAAGTGCGCTTCATATCACAAAGTAAAAGGTGTCTTTGTTTTTTTTAATCACACATCATGTGCAAATGGATGTAGATTTTATAACCAATTTCACAAAGTTTCCCAAATGCTCACTTCCAGTGACATGACACTCATGAAGTCAACCTAATGCATGTCAGCTCCTAACATACATATACCATGGACATACTGTACCTAATCTCTTGGGTTTTATTTTGTTTTTTTGTGAGATGTTTCCACAAATCTGCTTTTCATCTGTTTTCCTTTTTTCTCAAAAATGTGCACTGCACATCCTTGTTTGACTGTTTTTGAGCACATGGTATTTTAACAAACAAACTACCTTTTCATGACTGGCATTCTCCAATTTGGAATCCAAATTAAAAGTCCAAAAAATGAAAGTCGCATCAAACTTTTGAACTTTAGCATTGAACTTAGTTTGTTGTGACTGATTTTGAGGAATTTTGAGCTCATTTGTGTCTTTTCACTCTCGCAATGCTGATACCAATAAGTTTAGGTGCAAGACCTCGCGCGTCGTCAGCCAGCACTGTAGACAGACTCGCGCGCTTTTTTATTCGTGGATTCATTCACCCACGTGAAAATAAATAACATTTTCTTCTTTACTCTAATTGTGTCTGCGCACAAGGTGCAGAGAGACTCGCAGTCAGATACTATTTGATGAATGAAAACAGCGAGTCGCCATTCACTGCTCTTCGTATGCGTGCGCGCGCACGTGTGTGCAGGAGTTAGAGATGCAGGCGCGAGCTCACGGCCTGGCCATCACGTCCTCGGCGCTGTGCTCCGCTGACCTGGTGGGCCGGAGGATCAAGCAGGAGCCCGCTCTGGAGAACTGTCACCAGGACCTGTACACGCTCCGCCCCCACACGCATCACCAGCAGCACCCCGCCTGCACGCCCGAGCACCCCGGCACCCTGGAGCGAAACGAGGGTCACCCCAATTTCGCCGACGGGCACTACGGCATCCACGGCAGGCCGGCCTCCAAACTCAACGACATCCTCATGGAAGACAACGTCTCGCCCGTGCGAGGCGGGGACCCTTTGCTCTCGTCAGTCTCCCCGGATGCCTCAAGGACAGCAGCCGCAAGAGCAGCGTAAGCATGGATGAGAATGAGCAGGGCTGTTAGCGCCCCCTTCTGGAAGATCCCCTCCATGCGGCTTCACTCTGGGCTGCCGGTGTTTTGTTTTGTTTTCCAGCGTTTACACGTTTTCAGTCGTTGCCTTTTTTATGTCGGTATCTTTCGAAGCCCTCAACCTTGATTTTCAAGGATTGGTTTTAAAGTCTGTTTGCTTTAATCGAGACGTTGATGACAATAGTTACACTTTTAGCGTTTTATATGTAAAAGAAAACGTACTTGTCGGGTAGATACCAAAATGGACTCTATTTGTGGTGATTCCAAAGAATGTGACGAAATGACAAATGATGCTAACGCAGTAGAGCTTGTGGCGAGGAAGCGCTGCTTTTTAAATCACAATAGACGAAAGATATTTATTACCGTAGTGCTTTACACTCCTTGTGTCTTCGAACTTGAACATGTCGATGCCTTATTATGACATCAGTATTGAATCGCGATGCAACTGCCGTGGTTGTTAGTCTTCACTGCAAAACTCTTTCTTGACAAATTCCTGTTTTAGATGGAAACCAAATGCTATATCTTGGTAAGTGGTTCACACGTTCCCCTCCCACATCATTTTTCGTTGTCCTAACTGGATTTTCTCCACGTCGTTTTTGAACTCGAGGGGAAAAAAGCACGACCAACATTTAATTCAAAACACAGCTGCTTGGCAAACATAGTGGTATTTTTATTGCTATTGTGACAGTATGTAATAAATGACTAGGGCGATGATGCTATTTGGCTAATTTTATAGAAAAAAAGTACAAAGTAAATAAGCAAATTGATGAAAGCCATTTTAGACAGCGCTGTACCAGAACAGTGCAGTTTTCCTACAATGAAGCTCATTTTAGCCACAAATTCACGCACGAGTGCGTCCACGATAAAGACGTCATCATATACATCATGGCACATGACTTGATTGTCAGAGATGCCTGCAAAAAAATCCAGCCCGGCCCGGCCCGCTGGTATTTATGCCCGACCCGAAATTTTGAAAATTGGGCCATCAACCACAGCAGCAGTACGTCCTTAAAAATCTAGCGTGGCACTTTAAGAGAGAGAAGCAGAGAGACAAAGAAAAACAATGACGGCTGGATAATAGACAGAGACAGGAAGGAGTTCTTTGAATTGTCATTGCAAGAGTTTAGTACAGTGCGTGTTGTGATGAGGCGACTTCTGTTTTTTTGCGAACCACGGTCTCTCGTGGCCAAAACACACAAAAAAAAAAAAAGTCAGCGAGAGAGAAGCCCGGTCCGACCCGAACCCGAGGCAATGATTGATCATTTTAGGCCCGACCCGGGTTCGGGTCGGGCTCGGGCCGTCCGATCTTACCTCTAGCCTACAGAAGGGTGACCTTCCTAGCTCTTCGGCCCTTTCCTTTGCCACCTGTCTGACCACATGGCTCAAATACTTTAACTTGTCAAGTCTGCGGAGCGCAGGTCAAGTCACAGGACAGCCATGCATCCAAAAGCCTCTTGCCAATAATTTATGCAAAAATGTATTTTATGAAGCGCATGTAAAAAGAAACACTGGAATGACCTCTTTAAATCAAATCATAACTTTTTTTTCCTTTTCGGTATCTATGCATTGTGTCATGATCCTTCTGGGCTTTTCACAACATTTACACAATATTGCATAAGACTTCTGATGTATGAAGATTGTGTATTTGTTTTCCAGCACTTGTAGCACATGATGTTGAGCATGGTACATATTGACTTCTTCCCTGTTACAACTCCGTCTCCAGCCAGGTAACGGTTGAGTTTGTTTGTGCCATGTCTATTCACGTCCTGATGATGTGATCTTTATAAATGATGTAAGTGCCTTGAGGTGTTCCCTGTTTCGCCATTGATCTAAGAGGAGCTGGAGATTGTGGCACCAATATTGTGTTGCAGATGTTTACTGGCGTTTAGGGAGAATGTCAAGCTGCTTTTCAAACCTTTTGCAGTTAAAAAAACAAAACAAGAATCTGTCAGATGTAGAGGCATAGAATATATATTTTTTAATAGAAACTAAAAAGTGTTGTGATAAAAATGAGAAATCATTGAATTAAGTGATGTACAAGAACGTTTTAGGAGAACGGCCTTTAATTTATCTTTGATTAAACCTATCCCTGTTTAGTGTACATTTTTACACATTTTTTAAAATATAGGTACATGTCTTTAAAAAAAAAAAAAAACAGTATTTTGTTTAATGTTATTTCTCGTTTGACTCCGATTCTTCCGGACAACAAAGGTCATGTTAGTCCAAGTTGCAAGCTTCTCCAAGAAGCACAACCAAACATCAGTCTACTGAATATTAATTCTTTTGAATTGTGGCCATTTATTATATTCACAAGTGCTGTTGGAGAAGAGGTGGTTTGTTTGGATCAAGATTTATTATTTTTTTAAAATATATTCTTGATGAATAATCTTGGCTGATTGACACTTAATATTTGCCACCTATGTGTTATTTATTTTCCGGATGATAATCCCATAGTTGGAATTTAACACTGTCATTTCTGTTTGCCTGAATGTAATTCAAATCGACGACAGCCACCAATGCTGCCAGTGTGCCAAAGTCACTGCATGTACGGTAGCTGTGATATCTCATGAGGTCCGCTACCCTGCCGAACAAGATCGTTCCAAGCAGTCAGAAGAATTGTGTGGCTTTGATATGAACCGTTTAAAGAATTTTGACCATCTGGACGGAAAGGGATGTAACGGTGCCTTATGCAACACTGGGCTTTTCCTGGAGATTTGGCCAACTTTGTTATCTGGTGCAAGTAACACTTCGATTTCTGGTCGAGGCAAAGCACAGGCCACCCTTGAGACAAATGCTTACCGGTAAACTCCATTGTTTGATGCCAATCTTGAGTTATAATTTTTTTACAACCCGGCTGAACCTGCAAATGTGATTCAGTTTTCAGTGATGCAACATGAAAGGCACCCGCTGTGATTCTACGACACCTTTTGCAGATGAAGTATCAAGTTCGATCCATGGACTTGCTGTTACGCCTCTGTGGTTCATTCTAACGTGTCCTCTGGTTCTTGCTTGGTTTTGTAGAGGTGTGGCAAAAGTCACGGTACGCACTCGACTCTGTGAACTCAAATTATGTTTGGAAAAACATTAAAAGCTTTATTTAAGAGTTTGGAGGGGTTTTTTCCCCTCAGTTTTCATGTGAAAATAAAAACCATGTCGAATGTTGTCGAATGTCAACCACACTGAAAAATATCGCGCACCCAACGCATTAAATGTCACAATGATTGTTGTTTGCTTTAATTTCACGCTAAAAGTTCGACCAAAATAAAGTTTTTAAACGTGGAACAGATTTGAAGTGATGACGCCCAGCGGTGATTTGTAGTTTGCATGCCTGCCTTGCACCCAAAGCTCCTGGGTTTGAATCTGATGGTCTTTCTGTGTGGCGTGTCAACATTTTATACCCGCACTTGCGTAAATTGTGTCCACGGAAGGCAAACGCATGCTTGTTAGGTTGTCTATGGTTTGTGATTGAGCGCTGTGAGCTCGCGTGACGATATTTCCGTTCTCGCGAGACGAGATTGGCAAGATCGGCCTTCAACCTCGCGGAAAGCAGACGATTGCCAAGTTGTGTAACGTTAAAACAAGTGTTGCGAAAGTTTATTGTGGAGATATCACAGAGGAAGCAGCTAAAGTTGAGTAGTTTTTACGATGATAAGTTGACTTTGAGAAAGCCTTGCATCATTGGAAGCAGAGTAAAGAGAGGAGAATTTATGAACTCAAAGACTGAGCCATGGGATGAAATAAGAACCTATTTCTCAGCAAATCTTGTATGCCTAATTATTACAATTTTTGAAGCATTTGTTTGTAAGGAATAAACCTATTATCAATGAATATTGTTGTTTGTGTTATTATCATATGCAATTGAATAAGTAGACCATATCAGAATTTGACATTTGGGACTCTCTAAATGCATATTATGGGACTCATACTTTTCTGATCAGCGAGTCCCTGGGACTCGCAGGGCTCAAACTGTAAAATTATCACTGCCCACCTTTCTGTTATGGTCAGCAGCATTTCTTTATTCCAGTGAAACGTATCCATTGGATCTGAAATGACTTGCACAATATCAGACGATTCTCAGGATAACGCAGTGCAATTGTACGCCACTGCAAACGACGACCTTGGCTGTCTATTAAATGTAGCGCTCTCTTTCTTGAAAGTCGTAGGCTCCTCTTCTGTCTCCTGGCTGGGAATTCCCGAAAAAAAAATAATTCAAAGACGTTTGTTTTTTGGGCAGTAACCTAACGCGTCAAGAGTGACATACTGTAGACTGATATAACAGAGAAGCGGGTAATTTTTCAAAATAAAACATTTCAGATTCCGAACTGAATAAAACGGAAGGAATGTAAGTTATTTATTCTTTCTGTGCGGCCCGGCACCACATGACCCGGCGGTTGGGTACCTCTGGGTTAGTATACCGATCCCGTACATAGCGTATTTTTGTCTCTCCGCAAGCATCACGGCTACAACAAGCTTTGTCTCCTGGTTGCTCAACACACACATGCACAATAGTAAACAGTGTTTCTCAACCTTTATTGAGCTGAGGGAGACTACAGTTTTACATGAGAAAAATCTCATGGCACGCCACCAGACATAAATGTAAAAAAAAAAATGAATATATAACTGGATACACAAGTGAATTACTTTCTTTTATCTATTAGGAGAACATGAAATATCTACATCTGCAACATATAGTGACCCCAGCTTTCAAACCAAGCTACAGCGAAGAATAATTTTCAGACCAGTGAAGTAAACTTTGTTATTTTCTGTGAAGTGAAGTGCAGAAATGAGTGGACTAAGACAAGCGTGTCAAAGTAATTTTCATCACGGGCCACACCGTAGTTCTGGTTTCCTTCGGAGGGACATTGTCCCTCCGAACATGAACCCATGAACCCGACATGAACCCAAATAAATGTATGATCACCTCATAAGACGTAAACACAACAAATTGATGAATATCTACATAGTTTAATATCAGAGGCCAGTAATAACCGGTGGTTCATTACATTTCTTTAAATAAATAAAAGTAAAAGTAAAGACAAGTTGCAATTTGGTACTCTAGCAAGAAAAATGAAGTCTATGCAGATAATTTGTTTTCGTGAGACATATAAAATCATGTGGCAGGGACCAATCTGGCCCCCGGGCCTTGAGTTTGACACTTGTGGACTAGAAGAGCATGCAGTTCCTTTCAGAGCAGGAGTCGGGAACCTTTTTGACTAAGAGAGCCATATAAGCAAAATATTTTGAAATGTATTTCAGTGAGAGCCATATATGTGTGTGTGTGTGTATATATATATATATATATATATATATATATATATATATATATATATATATATATATATATATATATATATATATATATATATATATATATATATATATATATATATATATATATATATAAACTGTATTTTAAAAGTGAATTCAACAAAATGTCAGTATAATAAGCCCTTTAAATAATTTTGTGATAATACCCACCATTAAATGTGAATGGTTTTCCGTTCCTCATGATTGCTAGAAATCCAGCAAAACGAGTGGAATTATAGTCAGTTTGCCGGGTCCATACGCGGAGTTGCTGCGGGCAAGCTTGCACCCTGCTCACTAGCTTGCACGCTAGCTTTCCGCTGTCCCTTGCAGAGTTTTTCGAAGCGAACGTAGCAACGTGGCATGGCGCGTGTCAAAGTGCCGCTTCACATTCGACCGTTTCATCGATGGTATTTTATCATTGCAAATAAGACACACCGCAGAACCTGTTCTCTCCACAAAGGCGAATCCTTCGGTCCATTCGTCTTGAAGTCGACCATACTCGCCATCTTTTTCTTTTCGCCATTTTATTCGTTCAGGATTAACTTTGAGCGAATGACCGAGCGGGCTGATTACCTGAAAGGGGGCGGTTACCTGTTTCCGCAGCAACGGCAACGTAAGCCAGTATTATCCAATCAAAATTGCTCCTGGAGCCAACTGCAGCCCCGAACAGGAAATGAGCAGTAAGAAATCGATGGATGGATTAAACAAGCAAGAATATTTTATCTGCGAGCCAGATGCAATCTTCAAAAGAGCCACATATGGCTCGCGAGCCATAGGTTCCCAACCCCTGTTTCAGAGGAATACGAAATCAAGTTTACGTTCCAATTCTGACACATGGGGAGCAGCCCATTATTGCACTCAACACAGCAGGGGACACTCAAGTTCAAATTCCTCTAGCACTTTCGATGACCTCTCACGGCAGTTTAGTTGGGAACCACTGTGTTAGAATGACAACTTTTCAGTGCCAATTTTGTATTAAAGCGTGCCATGCCGCCTCCCCGTTTACCGGGCTCTTTTCAGCGATAGCATACTTCTGATATCTCCATGGCCAGCTCGAGAAGTTCTGCTGAGTCCTGGCAGGAGTTGCAGAAGTTCCAGTCCAGTCCCACGTTGCAGGTCAGGCACTCCCATCCCTGATGGTCGCCCTCAATGGATTCGGTGACATGATTCACTGAAGGAAAGCAATGGCCGACAGCCCGGTCCAATGTGTCCACCAGCAGGTGCATAAATTCATGGAAGCGACAATGCAGACAAGCCAGCAGAATTCCTGCACAGTCCTCTGAGGGCGGAAATGAGACACCTCGGTTTTTGTTTCAATCGTGAACAGTTTTGATTGTCACTGAAACATGTGCGCTACCGTCAGTGACAGGCTCTGGTGAATCATCAGAGGAAAACACACTACTGCCGCTGCTGCTCTTCAAACTCTCCGAGCATGCTTCCAAGATTCTGGGTCCATCCCACCCGATGTGTGTTTCCTGCCCCAAACAGGTGGGAGAGCTCCCTACCGCACAAGAGGTGTTCATGCTAATCACAAACATTATTTTGTTGAGTGACGTCAAATGACATTGTTGTCCTTATTACTTGCCTATTATAGTCAGTGTCAGTCCAAAGTCTCAATGATTGTAAATATAAATACAGACAATCTGTCTCACTCAGTATACATCTTAGAATAATTCTTAGATTCATTCATTCAAGGTTCTGCAGTTAAATCATAAACAAGATATTGTATACCTACCATCACACTCGGGATTGACTTTTTTCCCAAGCTCCATAAAATTCATCTCGGAAGCAAGTGAGGGAGACGTCATCTTCTGTAGAGCAAAGAAAATTCTACTTGACCGCAAATAATGCCTTTGGGCTTGTGTGTGTGTGTGTGTGTGTGTGTGTGTGTGTGTGTGTGTGTGTGTGTGTGTGTGTGTGTGTGTGTGTGTGTGTGTGTGTGTGTGTGTGTGTGTGTGTGTGCGTGCGTGCGTGCGTGTGTGTAAACAATGACACTCATCAACAGCAAATTTTCATCAAGATATGGCTTTATGTGTCCCATAATGTAAAATTTTACCATGCCTTGCAATTTATACAGTAGCTATGACATTTCTGATTTAAAAAAAAATCCACCTGTTGCTGAACCCGTAATTCAGAAATCTTATTACATTACTATATTATACATATCATTATTATTATGGAGAAAGGTATGTGCTAGGGAAAAATTAAAGTAGCTTCGCAATCAGTACAAAAAGATCATCTAGAAAATTTTACAAACACGCATCTCTGGTTTTAAAAAAATGGTTTAAAAATGCTGAGCAGTGAAATAATCATGCTTGTTACTTACTCTTCGAATGAGTTAAATATGATTTTAATTATGTCAAGAAGAAATTTCATGTCAAATTTCTAATTGAAAAAAAAGACATATTACCTGTTTTTGGAAGTAATTACTCCATCTGAGTGGGGATTAGGAGATCTGTACAGTTGAGCTCATGTATCCCATCTTGTTGCACTTCCACTCCTCCTCATCCATCCTTACTCGCCAATCAGGAGGCACTTTTAGAAGCGTATGACATCATGACACACAGGAGATGCGAACATGGCCACTTAGAACAGAAAAGAAGACAAAATGGTGCCAAATCACTTCAACGCTCTGAATGGCTTCATGAACTACACAGAAAACCAATATCGAAAATAAAGAAATGGATTTTAAATCCACACATTGTCGAGTACGGGTCAATGACGCAAGTCACTGTTGGAAAGTATTCAGGTTACAGGTTATTTTTCATGTACAGCTGTGTGTAGGTGTTTCAGATCATTTAGCTTCAAAAGGAATAAAAAGAAACCGCCCCCACCCACCACCAAAAAGAATCCACTTTGGCTCTATTATAACTATCACAGTATTGCATGACAGCAACACTGTGGAAAAAAACAACACACACACACACACACACACACACAAAATGAAGACTCAGCAGACTCAGCTTTGACAGTTATCATGATGAATTTATTCTTCATTGAGTTGGTCTACAGTAAAAGGTATATCTATAGAATCTACTCTTACATGCTCAACTTGAGAAAATTCAGCAATGTTTGTGGTGGGGGTGAAAAATACCAACACGTATAAAGACATTCGCTTTTTGAATCACCTGATGATATCATTACATACAAATATATGCGATCACGGAGGCAGTGAACATATCAGGAATCATCTCTCTACAAATGCATATATAATATGACTACAATAAAAATCAACTAGTGTTTTTGTGGGGGTTTTTCCTTTCTTACAATTGTGAAGTGCTCCCTATCAGTGTTCCCTTTGCTTTGGCTTCTCCGCTCCTCATGCTCATGTTTTAAAAAATATCAACCATGAAAAGACAGTTTCACGTGTGTGATCTCACTTGACTGTACAGAATTAAAAACGAGATTAAAAGAACCAAAAACAAAATACTGATAAATAATAAAAAGAACGACTAGAGTATGTTTGGTTATACAAATGAAGCAGTAGCTTTTAGACTCTTTTGGAATATGCGCTTGGAGATCTTGGACCTCATGGTCAGAGAGAAGGCACGCGGTCGAGACGAAGCCTCTCCGGGCTGCCGCTGTCGTTGTCGCGGTTCGTCTCCGGGCTGTGGCCGTGCTCATCTGTGCTCCCGGGAGATTCATACGGGTAATTTTCACCGATTTCTTCGTCCTCTTGCTCCTCTTTGATGCTGCTTTGACAAAAGCAGAAGGACACAGTGTGGGGTGTGAAAGGCGATTCATCGTCAAGCATCTAATAATTCGCGTTGGTGCGTACAAAGCTTGTGGGGGCGATTGCGTTGCGCTGCTGTCGCTTTGGTAGCCGGACCCATTGGCAAGGGCGCCGTTCATCTGCTCCTGGAGGATGTGGGGCAGGGAATGCAATGGGATGCTGCCCATCGCACACGGGTTGTAGAAGGCGGTGCAGTCTAAACTTCCAATCTGCAAACGAAAACACAAAACGATGTCGCCGTGAGGATTGACAGTGTGAAAGCATCCACTTTCCCAACTGCCCATCCAACGCGGGGAAAAGCCGTTCAGACACCAGGAGCCTACCTGGGAAGCAGACCCAGCTAAGTTCTGTCGGTTTTTCAGGAGAGATCTGTAATTGCAAAGAGAGAGAGAGAGAGAAAAAAACAAAACAAAAAATGAGTCAGGGCTTGCAGGAAATGACTGGTGGCGTCTCCGACTCCAAAGCTCCCAAAAACATTCGGGTGGAACGTCGGGTCTGAGATGGTGTGGCGTCAACAAGGCATTAGCCAACTCACCCATTACCGGCTGCCTTCTGGGGCCTTCGTCTGTGGAACTCGATCTCGTCGACCGTCCACACGGCTCCCTTCACATTCTCCAGGCGTACAAAGCACTTATGGAGGCTCAGGTTGTGTCTGACAGCATTCTGGCCATTCCCAGAAAATACGTTACAAGATGCACACGACGGGCACAAATTGACATCCGTACCTTCCATGTGGCTGCATTGCGTCGGAAATAGGCAAAGTTTCTTGTGAACCAGTTGTAGATTTCATTCAAAGTCAATTGATTGCGCGGTGACTCGTAGATTGCCTGATGGAGATGAAGGAAACGTTCGAAGATGAAGAGAAAATTGCAAATTCTCGCAGACATAGTTTTGCATTTC
Organism: Hippocampus mohnikei; assembly: GCA_026261675.1. Classification (NCBI taxonomy): domain Eukaryota; kingdom Metazoa; phylum Chordata; class Actinopteri; order Syngnathiformes; family Syngnathidae; genus Hippocampus; species Hippocampus mohnikei. The sequence continues at coordinate 4,197,814 of JAKGUB010000822.1, read as the reverse complement.
AATACAACGCCGCCTTTACCTGTCGTATGAGCGATGCGTACGTGAACGGCGGTCTCACTTCTGTGCTTAGGTAGAACTCTTTATTATCAACGATATCTGTATAAAAGACAACAATCTTACACTAACATTTCCAATGAATATGCTATTCAGATTGAATGCAGGTTCAAAATGCCTTTAAAAAAAAAAAAAACGACTTTCTGCTCATACAACAGTGTTTCGTTTGCATGTCAGGAGCAAAGAGGAGTTGGATTGAAGCTCATGTGTCCACCTGCTGAGTGCATGCTTGCCGTTCACCTTGGCTGACAGAGCGGCTGTATCGCCTGCGTACAGGGGTTCCGTTGAAGCCGGCGTTGGGAGTCAGGACCGACGGGGATTCGGACAGGGGCATCAAGGGCGTGGACGGCGCCGTGGCGCTCTGGGACAAGCTCATATGAGGACCTTTGGGCGGCGTTGCCTGGGAGAAGGACATGTTAGGCACAAAGTTCGCCTGCGGAGGAAAAGCAAATTGAGAAAAAAAAAACGATTGCAATTGTGTCTGTTGAACCATGCAGTGGTATTAAAGCGTTAAGTGACAGAAACCTACGGGCTGAGCTGCAGCTTTGGGCTCAGACGACTTCAGATGAGCCATCATTGCTTGAAGTCGCTCTTTGTCTTTCTTGAGCTGAGGTGGGAAACGAGAGGTGTTAAGTTCGCTGGTTGCTATACATGACAAAAACTCTCTGGCACACGCAAATTTTCTGGCACACCCGGCCAGAGGTGGAAGCTCGTAGAAAGATGCCACTTCTGGTTCCAGACGTGGTGTGAAAACAACATGGCACTGCAGCCGGCAGTCATTTTAAATAACGTTAATGTGCAAAAAAGCAAAAAAAACAAAAAACAACTAGATTGGTAAAAACAAACCTGTAATTCCAGCTGTTGAACCACTTGCATCTGCACGCGACACTGCGCAGTGCTCTTGTCGTCAAGTGTGTGTTCACTGTTCAAATGCCTGCAGAAAAACACCATTGAAAGCATTTTTATGAGCAGCAAACATGGAAACGAATGTGTGCCAAAGATATACACTTACACACATGCATTCGCACTGTAAAAGCATAGAGTATGCCACCACTACAAAAACAAACGTATTGAAGAAAATAATATTTGACCTGGTTCTCTTTGATATCCAAAATGCAGAAAAAAAAGTATCACGGGTGTGTCTTATTAGAGGGTCCAATGAGCAGCTACTCACTTAAAAATGCCTGAAAGTCTCCAAAGACTGTCTCACAGCCGGGCCATTTGCACATGCCGTTCCCGTACAGAGCATGGCTACCTGGTGCGTTTTCATCCAGCGAGCTGCTGAAACGAGTCACAACATACAACTGGCGTCAGTGATGCATCTCTGGACGTGTAAGCATAAGAAAGTACAGGCGCCACAGTTGAACAGGATGTATAAAAGGGTTCAGTGTGCACAGGAAAGCACCTTTCCTTCCTTTTCAGGAGAGCGGGATGGCCGTTGGTCGCAGATTGGTGATTGGTCGACTCTCTGGAGTCCCCGCCCGCAGATAACGCACCAGTGTCATTTTCACAGCCTATAAGATAACCCAACACTTAGTTAAGAGTCTGTCTGTGTGACCTTTCCTCGTGGCAAATCAAACACAAAAGGGAGGCGGGCGGGGGTGACGTACCGAAACACCGGTGGGTAGCACGGAGAGAAGGCCTTGCCGCTGCAGGTTGAGCAGATGCTGCTGCTGCACCTGAAGAAGCTGCTGCTGGATGGCGATCTGCTGTGCGGTAAGCTAGGACAGAAATGGCCTGATTTATTCAAGGCCACAAACTCGAATGCACTTGCAAACACATATGGAAGTTGCCAGCTAATCGCAGAGCACACAGAGACAAACAAGCATCCACGGTCACACTCACACCTAGGGACAATTTGGAGTGTTCAATCAGATGGCCGTGCATGTTTTTGGAATGTGGGAGGAAACCGGAGTACCCGGAGAAAACCCACACAGGCCCAGGGAGAACATGCAAACTCCACACAGGGAGGCCGGATCTGGAATTGAACCCGACCTCTGCACTGTTAGTGCTGGCAAGAGATTAAAAACAGTGAGATTAATTAATTATGATCTGTAATTAATTGATCTAATTAATCTAGATTTAACCTCATCTAAAAATTGCTGAGAAACCCCCTATTTTCATTTTAGATTCATTACATTATTGAGGCAGATCAAAAGATTGACATCACAAAGTGGCATTGTGAAGTATTTTATTGTTTTTAAACAGATTTGAACAGATGCAGTCCTAGCCATTTACTTTCTGCTGTATTTGAGACTAGTCCCAAATCCTACCTGCAACCTTCAGTTCCGACCACCAGGGGGAATATCACTGGTTTCTTTATTTTTGTAAATCTCCAAAGAATTACAAACTAAAAATAAAATCGAACAGTTAACAGTAAGAATACTTTTCCGAGAAATATGGGTACTGAATGCTGAACTTACTTGAGAAAATACAAAATAAATAAAACAGCCCCTTACATCATAGTGCTGTAAATTAGCACTGTTCATCATTACAAAATGAAGTACTGAAATAAACATTCATCGTTTCTCGTAGGCTACAGAGGACACAGCAGCTATGCTGACTTCATGCCTCGTACGCCGGGTGTTCTCCTCAAGTTTAGCTAGCTAACGCTTTTGGTGCTAATGTTAGCTGTGGCTGCACTCGCGACTGGGTGCTTTGCATTGATGTAGTAGGCTAAACTTAAACTGCTTCGGTGGTAAGAAAACTACCTCTTACAAAACAGCTATTGCCAGTTAGGCTGTTCACCTGTGGGATGTTCCAAACAGGTGTGGAATGAGCATTCCTCAACTATCTCAATCTTTTTTTTGGCACCTGTTCCAGGTTTTTGGGAATGTGCTGCAGCCATAAAATTCTAAACTAATGATTATTTGCTAAAAACAATAAAGTTTATCGGTCTGTACATGAAATATGATGTCTAAGTAGTGTATGTATGTTGAACATGATTTGCAAATCATTGTATTCAGTTTTTATTTATGTTTAACACAACGGTCCAACTTGTACTTTGAAGATTTATTCATTGAATACATTATGGCGTGGAAGCACTTCAGCAACACATAATATACAGGACATACGACTAACTGTGTGTACTTTGTCCATTTGTGTGTTAGGTTTGATGCTGTTGTAATAGATTGATACCAACTTCCGGCGACAAATTCCTGGTTTTAAGTATTCCGCGTATGGACTTTTTTAACGAGACCAGCAACGGTGACCGCCACAACCCACACTATGCCACTCTCAATGTTTGAGTGCAGTGATACTGATACATCACCTACTTACTTCTGCTCAGTAAAATTGAGGGAAGCTGAAAAAAGGCCAATTGCACATTATTCTGATTACGTGTTCCTCCCATCATGTATGTTTGTCAAATCGGCCATCTGCCGGTGCATTCACAGACGTACTGTACGTCAGTGTGAAGGTAACGGAGGCAAATAGTGTATGTGAACTTACCTCTTGGCTAACTATCCCAGCATTCTTCTGTTGGAGCAACTGCATATTTAGCTGCTCTTGCTGATTCTTGAAGACCTCTTGAATTTGTTGCTGCAGACAAGTTGATAAAAGAAGAGTGAAACCAAACAGAGTGCTTGGGCCCTTACTTTTGTTTTCTCGGCTTTGTGTCTGAATTCTGTGAACTGTTGTGTTTGCAAATGCTAGTAATTGTCATGTCTTTACTTGTGTGAAGCACATTGAATTGCCTTGTGTATGAAAAATGTGAGATATCAATAAAGCTGCCTTGCCTTTCCCACTGAAGACAGACAAAGGCCCTCCAGGCCCAGTACCTGGTGCAGCATGAGGGCCTTCTGCTGCTGGAACAGGGCTTGGATCTGCTGAGGGCTGAGGACCTGTTGCTGCGCCGCCTGCTGCTGTAGCTGCTGCGGAGCCTCGGCCGGAGGGGTCATCATGGATGATGATGCTGGAACCTGTGACAACCAAAACATTGTGTCGGAACAAGTTGGGCTGGATATACAGTCAGCCAGTAGCCCTTTACACAGTGACCATCGAAGAGAGAATTTTTGCTTAATTACCAGATTTCGCGGGAGAAGCGATGACACATTGGGGTTGATTGGGGCGAATTGATTAATAAAATGCAACAACAACAAACGCGAATCCATGGGGTATTTTTATGTACCTTTACTCGCGCATATGGTCACTATGTTCGTGCGCAAACATGCAACAGACACCACAGAACAAATATAAAGCGCATGAATGAAACGAGCAACACAAAAAGTGGGTGAAAAGAGAAGAAACGCCTAAAGACAAGAGTCAGTGACATCACTGCCAAATTCGACAGGGCAAGGATGAAGGTGTCACAATTCACTGGTAGAAGAAGACTTCAAGAGAAGAAATATACAGGCCAGACAACAAGATGCAAACCACTCAGCAAAAAGAATCAGAAGGCAAGATTGGCTTTTACAGGGATGATCCACAAAAGTTTTAGAACAAAGTTGACTGAAGGCTAATGAGAACAAGTGGTAAAGTGATGGATAGGCCTGCATGGGGTTTTTCTGGGTACTCCGGTTTCCTCCCACATTCCCAAAACATGCATGGGAAGTTAAATGAAGACTGTCAATTGTCCCTAGGTGTGACTGAGTGTGAATGGTTGGTTGTCTTTGTGATCAGCTGGCAACCAGTTTAGGGTGTACCCTGCCGACTGCCCGAAGACAGCTGGGATAGGCTCCAGCACCCCCATGACACTTGTGACAATAAAGCGTAAAGTAGCCCACGGATTTTTGCACATAATGTCTCAGACAGAAATGTCTTTAAAAACTAAAATGGTAAGTTGTACTGTAGTGTAATTTTGAGAACATTTATTGATCAGACCTCAAAATGCCAAAAACAAAACTCAAGACTGCATCGTGAAAACAAATCAAATTTGTACATTGAATACACTATATGCATCCAATTTTTTTTTATCGCTTGTCCTCAATACTAATATACTTCTAATCTATTCGGTCACTCCTGGCTGACATACAAGACGCTGAAACATTTGCTGTTTAGCTGTGTGTGTGGAGATTATTTTAGATTAATTTTCTTTCCAGACACCTACCAAATGTAGCCCGCAATTTTGCTATTCCAGGATGACTATGGTCGGCTTTCTTGGGAGACTTCTGTGAAGTGTAGTCCACCAACCAAGCATTTAATTTCGGTCTTTCGCGGTCGATAACATTTCGTTAGCTTAGCAAGTAGCATGGGTCCTCTGTCCTTGCCTCTGATAATTATTCCTCGTGATCTTTTTGAGAGTATGATAACTGCAAAAAGTTTTTTAGAGGCAAGTTGATGTTGGCAGTGATGTTTAGCAGGCAGTAGTTTAAGCTCGTTGCTAACCTTACTACCGCTAGCTTGCTGTTGCGTTGTCTCGCCTTGACCTGCAGGTGACATAGGCAGCCCCACAAACCTTTTTGTGACAATCACCATTTAATTAAAGGAAAAACACGCAAATCCGTGATTATTAGTTTTGTTATTCTTTGTGTTATAACGAGGCTCAAAATGCAAACTGCTTTGCTTTTGTAGTTTGAAGGTGTACCCAACCTACTTTTGTTTTTTAATGTTCATAGATAATAATTACGAGTTTGTTGTTAGTTTATTCTTTCCCAAAGCAGGAGTATTCATTATTTGCGTTCACTACCTCGTTGTTTATTAATTTTCATTGAGTCTCAGATTTAATTTTGCACCGAACATCTGTAATGTAGGATACATGACTCACTTCCTCTTCTTGTTGCGTCTGCCCACCCGGTGCCAGCCGTGTGGCATAAGATTGCGCAGTAAAATCATTTGTCCGTTAAATGCAGCTTTTCTGACAATCTTGAAACATGCAGAAGCCAAATGACAATCGACACAATAGTTACGATAGATTCATTTCTATGATCATCACGATACATATCGTCATCTCGCCCAGCTCTAGTGTGTAAGATTTTACATGTCGAAAACCATCATAGCCAACCTAAAGAGCAAACGCTCTGTTAAATTCAGCGGTTATCACCCCTTTTACTGTTGCCACCAGCGCATGCCATTGTTCAGTCTGAGGGAACACGCTATTTCGTACCCACTATTTGGGATCTTGGTGAAAAATCACAATCTTTGTAGACCACGCACACGATGCCCAGCAATAGCAAGAACAATTCGTTTATGTAAACACAACACACAACTTTGCACCCAGTACATTGGATTTGAGTAAATTAGGGGCACTATATGCTGTGATCCAGCCTTTAATACATAAAGACTTAGCAACACAACGTGGGACTTTTACAGAGGAAATGGAAGTTCGCACTGTGGGCCAATGGGTGTTTTTCTGAACTCTTAAACAGACTCACACACAAAGCACAAAGGAAAACGGGCGTGGTGTCACTCACGGTGATGAAAACACTGACAGAGAGAAAAACAAGATGAAATGGTTGAGTAAACATATTACAAATGCCCTTGATAAGAATGTCCTTGTTAGTTGGGCGGTGAGGAGTCACACGTGCCTGAATACGCTTTAAAAACATGATAGGGAAAAACAAATAAAATGTATACTAGGAAACATGACTAAAGTGAGAAGAATGGAGGGATATGAAGTAAATATCCGTTGAAATACAGCTTCCAAAAAAATATATAGGCTGCCTTGGCTATTGAAAAAAACAAACATATTTTAATAGTTCAGCCTGAACATCTTAAATATTAGCACAAATGTCAGTGCTAATGTGTACGTGCCAACGATACAATGTTACAATTGTACAAATGTTGCTGTACACAAAAACAATGACAAAATGCCTATTTCAAAACATGATGACTCGTTTTTTGTTTGTGTATGTTTAACATGCATGTTCATTGATTTGACTTGAGCTTCGACGGGTCGTTCGCGATAATAAACGCACATAGACAGCAGTCTTTTCTCGGCACTGTGCTTGTGTGTGGAATTGTATTAGCTAAACATCGACTGTGTTTAATAGCCGCAAGGCCAAACCATTTAATGCCCTTTAATGACAAACATGTATTTACCTTCACATCCATCGATACCTTATTTTGACATTTGAGGCCTTTTCCTATTTTTCCTATAACAGTGCCATGTACCCAGTACCTCTAGGATTGTAAAAATCACAAAATGTAGAGAATCAGCGAGGGACATGTTTGGAACCAACTTCAAATGGTAAAGCAGGAGAGAACTTATTTTGAAAGAATCCTATTGTTTTCAACGTTGGGGACCACATTAAATGAAGTTACGGTTAAGGGTGAGACTGACATGTGGACCGAGAGTCTGACAAACATGTCGGAGTGATACAGAGCACATGAGGCATGCGAACACAAATAACGCCATACTATCAAAGACAATTCCCATCATAAAAAGTACAATATGCACTTGATTATTTCTCCAACTCACCGTCTAGTATACAAAGTTCTGTCAAGACGATTTAGCTCCTAAATTAACCAAACAACAACAACAACAGATTGCTCAAGGGAATTAGACCGCCATCAAAACAACAACAACCAGTGGCACAGAAACAACATCATCTACTGAGCAGGCAGCAATTTACCAACCCCCACCCCACTCCCTGTCGAGCCTCACTGCTCTGGCAATGTTTGCAGTAAACATAAACAAAGTCATCAAAATTGCACAGAGACTAAATAATGAATAAAAAGCAGGCAGAGCCTGTTTACGAAAAACAGAATGCAGGATTCATATTTTAATTAAGGTCTGAACCACAAACAAACATCTCTCTCTGAGGCAGAGTCTGTTTAGAGTCGGGTAAACAAACTGACGGAGAATTTCACAGAGGCTGTGGGCTAACAATAACAGTTGACGGCCTCCTTGTTTGGCCTTTCTTATGAGATTCAATGCAGCCGGGGTGGCCACAAAAGCCATGAAAAACAGGTCCACCCCAACAGACAGACAGACAGAGCTGTTTGGCTCCTCTGTTTTTCTGTGGACACCATCAACACAACAACAGCCTTTGCCTAATCCCCGTTACCATGGCAGCCAGCAAGTCCAAACATCTTGTGTTGTTGTTATTGTTGAGAGTCATACCAGTGAGCAGCCGAGTGTAAACACAGATCCATTCCTGCAAGACTGGTCTTGTGAACTCTGAGATGACTGACAGCAACCCCCCACACACACACACACACGCACACACACACACACACACACACACACACACACACACACACACACACACACAAAGCACTAAAACCCAACACACTAATGTGTATCCTGCAAAGTACAAACATCTGCAAAAACACGCACGATATTTTATTACACAATCGCCGACATGTGACTTTCCCTCGCAGACGCACAAGTGGGGACAAACATGTAAATGTCGATTGAAAATAACATGACAATTAAAAAGAGGAAAAGTGACCCCCGTTCCAAAATTCATCTGGCAGCCAATAAATGAACAAAGAGCAACATAATTTGCTGTCTGAGACCTATTCCCGTCAGAGATGTTGGGGGAAAAAATAAGAGCAACAAGAAAATCCCCCTCCCAACACCCTCCCTTCCTTAAATCCCTGCACCCATCGATGTGCTAACTTTCAACAATAAATAGAGTGAGGGGTTCCAAGCTATGCAGTACATTCACTTCCAAAACAAAAAGCTCACACATTGTTTCACTTTCTGCAGGATATTAAAATACCTGTAGTGTATTTATGTACAGTCTCGATCTATCCATCATCCATCCAATCCATCTTCGATACCGTTCATTGTTAACTTATACAACTCCCCATTGTGTGTGGTGAAAATACTTCTGGACACTGTGCAAAAATGTTAGCAGCGTGATGTACACTTAAATATGTATACTCACATGTATACTACACAATGCTTATGGTATTATTCATTGTAATACTGCTCAATTTGTACATAATGTTGAAATTTGAGTTTCAATGTACAACATCAAGCCTACAAGTTTTGCCAAAAGTTTCATGCAATGTATGTAGTGGGTGTAGTACAGTTAGTTATATTGTAGTGTTTTGTAGATCGCTGTCAATAATATTAAACTTTCCAACCTTGCACATACGACTGTGGCATAATTAGGCTCTATTTAATACTCCATTGTTCTTCTTGATTAGAACAGATGAAAGTGTTCTTCTAATTCTTCCTTAACTTTTGTATTTGTTTTTACTTTGTGTGGAGGTCCTTTAGTATGACTGTGTATGCATGACTATTGCTGCTAAAATAAGAACCCATGCATCTACCCATCCATCCAAGCAGAGAAATCACAACACCTGCAGACCAGAGGCCACAATTCACACACTAATGTCGCGCGTAAGCTTCAGTGTGTGCAACACATTTGTTTCAGAAAGGTGTTCCCAAGATGCTACACTGCTCCAAAACTGAGGTAATGTTGCCACAATGAGCATCGGCACAATTAGTGTTTGTGTAATAAAGGGAAGCCAACGGGAATAAACTGACTCTGGGTGACTCTGGAGGAGGAGTATGGCCGCTCCTTAGTCGAGTGTCATTCTCAGCATTTTTTCCGTTCTGTGTCCTAACAGCTGGAATGGCGTGGCTAGTTGGTTCTGACCCAGACTCGTGCATCTGGACTCCACTGACCTGAGAAACAAACAAATGGTGTAAATGGAAACAGCTGCATGAAAAAGTGTGGCATCATGGAATATGGAAAACACAAATCTCAATGGGCGAGGTTATTGAAAGTCAAGCCATGGACCACGATAAACAAATTCCATCTACCATTTATACCCATGCCAGGAATATCTTGACTGTATCCTGAGCATGGGGTGGGGGAGGGATTGACTTCATAATTGTAATATTATGTACTTTGAGTAAGTATTTTAGAGTGTACCAATTGGCCACACCAAAAGTTCGATGGATAACTAAGTTGACAACAGCAAGCTGTTGTCGGGCGTTTGGGGTTCACAGTGAATAATATTTGCCAACAGATTCTTTAATTTGTCATGAGTTTCACTTTGCACCATTCCAATATTTTGGAGGTGGCTCTTAAATTGTTTTCCCATGTCACGCAGGTAGAATTCTTTACTAGACAGAGCCTCACTCTCTTTTCCTCACTTAAAACATCTTGACACTTGAGCTGGCCTTTCAGACTATATCACACCCCAGCAGAGCATCGAAAAATTATGGAGCAAGAAAGCCAGGCAAAAAAGGCTTGCGGAGAGGCATCAAGTGTGGGAAGGATGTTATGTTGTCAAAATTGACTGATTAGCACGTCTGGTCATGGGTTCGATTCCGTCCAACTTGTGTGGAATTTACATGTTCTCCCCGTGCCTGCGTGGGTTTTCTCTAAGTACTCCAGTGTCCTCTAATATTCCTAAAACATGCAGGGCAGGTTAATGGAACGCTCTAAATTGTTCTTAAGTGTGACTGTTGTTTGTCTCTGTGTGCCCTGCGATTGGCTGGCAACTGGTTCAGGGTGTTCCCCGCCTACTGCCCGAAGACAGCTGGGACAGGCTCCAGCACAACCGCGACCCTTGTGAGGATGAACAAATTAGAAAATAGATGAATGGATGTTGTCTAAGGAGTTACACGGCATTCAGAAAAAGTGTTTGCCCAAGACAAGACTGTAAGAAGATCCCCCCAGAAATAAAGGTTTGCTCGGAGATTTGTGCAAATGTGACTTCCCCAACTGTTGCATTAGGGTTTTGAAACGCAAAAGGCACAATTACGTGGAGGGTCTGAAGAATGATTGCTTGAATTTAAGGCCCGGACACACAAATACATCTGGCAAGGTAGCAACTTTGCTATTTGGAGCAACTCGCCAAGAAAAACTCCCCAAAAGAACTTCAACAGGAAAACAACAGTTTTAGTCACCGTTATGTGAAGTCATCAATGCTGTTAGATTTCAACCAGGTTACAATGTAAAAAAAAAAACAAGCTAACAAGCTACAGTACAAGTTGCAGTCGCCTCTGAAACTGTGAGAGGAACATGCTTGGTCTATTTGTTGAATAACGGAGTGCTGCCATGGCTACTGTAAACACAGGGGCCCTGGGTCTGTGTTTATGTGCAAACATATCTTCCTTCTGGAACAATTTACCATTAACCAGGTGGTGCGATAAACGGCCGTGTCAGGTAGTACAATGCACAAGAAGGCTTTTATGTGTACAGCTTGGGAGTGCTTGAGTCGAAAGCTAAGCAGCATAAACAAAAGTAAATAAAGTAAGCAAACAGATAATGTGAGCAGATGGAAAAGCTCAGATGAAACAGGTCACATTGCCTGAAGGAGAACGTCATTAGTTTCAAGGTTTGCAAACTTATAAATCAAACATGCAAAGCAACGGTTAAATATACTACAGTCATTTTGGCTCCCAACTGAATCAACACCAAATTACTTAGATTGTTGCGACTAACGTCCATGATACAGATTCAATTTTACTCGAGCCACTTAAGAAACAATAAGAAATTAGTACTTCCTGCATCAGATGTGTCAGCGTGGCATCATGAAATGAATGAAAGGGATATTTTAAAAACGGTTTCAAAAAAGCAAAGTGATTCCTGCGAATGAAAGCCACTCTAAACCATGTCCGGCATTTGCAAGCAAAGTTTCCATTCTGTTTGCTCATGCTTTCAGGATCAGGCTTACACAAAAGACAAAAAGCAGAGTTTCCTGTTGTCATGGCTGAAGACAGCTTTCTTTGAATGATTATTTAACTATATATATGTATTACGATCGACACATTTGATGGTAAAAACATAATACTGCGGCAAAGCTATTTGAGGGAAAGATTCACGATTAAGAATATGTGTGAGGTTTTGTGGCGTTAGCAACTTTCTCATGAACATAAGGTCATTGTAATGCACTGCAACGTGTCTGCATCGTTTTCATCTTGGTTGGACGGTCGATACATTCGTTCGAATCATTCTTGTTGTTTGTTAGTGCACAAATGTGTATCGAAGAAAAACATTGGTCGGAGCCTATTTAGAAACTGATCGTACCTCACTTTGGAGGACGGGCCATGTCACTCAGTGTTATACAATCAAAACTATCAATTTGAATAAGCCTGAGCAGATGTCAAATAGGTGTTGCTCATTATTAATAGTTGTGCGATATGCTGGGCACAAAATGAATGGACTCGACATCCGCCGATAGCAGCCATTGCAGTACGAGATTCCTAGTGAGGACCCGAACATTAACGCTAGTGGTCACACGGGGAACGAGGAACTGCGAGTTAGGATGATCGATATGCGAATGGGCGCGTTATTCATAGGCTATATCTTCTCTCCTCTCCTCCGGAAAATATGGACGTGTTTTCAAACCAACCGCGAGGTTCGTAGCGATGTGCAACAAAAGCTAGCCGCTAACAGAAAGGAATCATCTCTCTCCTCGTCTTGGCAACGGTGATACGGCAATAAATATGACGTTGTCAGATCAACACTCGTACACAGGTTTATCGGCGTGCGACTCCGTTAACTTTGACTCACCCGCTTGTGTACGCGTAAACAAAGTTGAACTCGGTGTGGTGTCGGGAGAATGAACCTCGGAGTGGCTTCGTTGGCGGCGGGGCTAGCCACAAGTTGCTAACAGAAGGCGTGGCTTCGTTAAAAGTAAACAATGGTGACGTCATGTCCACACGCGGGGCCGTCAGCTCGCCTTGAAAAAAAAAAATCTCACGGGTCACTTCGACCCTGTAGATTTTTATTCATTTGTTTCGTTGTAAATGATGATTGTAGTATCAGTCCAAAAAATCAAGCGACGAATACATTCTCTGAGTTTGAAACAATGACGACTTTGAGTTGTTCAGTTTTCATTGAATCGTTAGAGCACTGGTGTCAAAGTCAAGGCCCGGGGGCCAAATCCGGCCCGCCACGTCATTTTGTGTGGCCCGCGAGAGCAAATCATGTGTAAATTTCCATGATCCTTGCTTAAATCTGTAGCAAAATCTCAAATTGTCATACGTAATAAATAACGGTGGCATTTTGCAATAATATTGTTACCCTGTTTACACTCACTTGAGCAATAATTCAACAAATACTTTACCGATTTCAAAACTAGTGAGCCACCATTTTTTGTGTACAAGTAATAATACGATGTGATGATGAAACATTTATTCGGGTTCATTGTCTTAAGGGCCCTCCGAGGGAAGACGTAACACCAAAGTGGCCCGCGACCAATAGTTTGACACCCCTGGGTTAGAGGCTTTATTTTTGTAGTCTTCAAACGGTATTTAACTGTACTTAGTAGGGTGTACTGTATACATCACACCAAGAGATGGTTGCAATATTTTGTTTCTCATTATCAGACACTAGGGGTGACTCTCATCATGATACACTAGTTTTAGTGAGTGACAAAGTTGACTGTTATTACCTGTTCAAGCAGAATATTTGATACAGCTCTCCTATTGGATAGTGTTACATTGTGCAAGTTGTCATAATACTGTGGCCAGCTAGAGTATCTCAATTTATTTTAAATGTGCTGTATTTGATGTTTGGTAAACAACATATCTTACAGTTGAATTATTTAACCTGCCTCTAACAGAACTATCAAAACTCGAGAAGTCAGCCGTTGAATGACAGGTAAACAGCCACAAGATGGCGACATTTCCCCCTCTCTACGTTGTGCAGGGTATTGGCGGCCATCAATCTAGTCATTAAACTCTGTTGGCTAAAACTCAAATGAAGCCAAGTGTGGCAAAACACAAACGAATCCAGGTGCATTTACAAGTTTTAGCAGGTTTATATAACACACACACACACACACACACACACACACACACACACACACACACACACACACACACACACACACACACATTGATATATATATATATATATATATATATATATATATATATATATATATATATATATATATATATATATATTAGAGCTGTCAAACGATTAAAATATTTTATCTAATTAAAAACTCAACTGTCATAATTAACACAAATTAAAAATGAATCGTGATTACTCACGCATTTTGTATCGTTTCTGAATTTCCTTTTATATTTTTTGTCCTATTTTCCCCCATTTTAATGCTCTCATCAACATGGAATCATGAATCAGTTTTCTATGTGCAAAATGCAAATATTTACTGAAATAACTATTTCGATTTTCAATTTTACATGAACATTTTTCACTTGGAGCAGTTATTCACACATTATCTCTCACACAATATTACTGTCCATCAACAACAGTGAAAAAATATTTTTGTCACACAACAGCTGCTTACAACCGTGAAAAAAATATTTTGTCACACAACAGCTGCTTGAACAGCTATTTTTATGGAATCAAAACAGCGCAATATAACATTATAAAGTGCACATCTAAGGTAAACTAGTACTCTGCCTATAATGGATTTAAGCAATGGTTGCATACTTCGTTTTTCTCAAATTTGCTTTGAACACAGCAGTCAGGCTATGCTGATTCTGTTGGTCCTTCTTGCTTGGAAGTCTCTCTACGGTTTTGTGTCGACATCATTTCGGATGCTTGTAATGGAGGCTCTCGCTGGCAATCCGTAGTGGAGTTGTTCAGTTAATTCCGTTTTTCACGGCCCCCTGAATAGGGATTGTCGGTCAGCATGGAAGGATCTCTCGTTCTGTACTTTTTGATCATTTATTGGAGCACTTTGCAGCAGAAGTAGTAGTAGTTGTAACAGAAGTATCAAAAACAGGTAATAACCTAAACTACACATAAAAGCAGTAAAAATTAATATATCTATCTTTCTGCATCACAATGTAAATATGTATATAATTGACATTAATTAATACCTTTATTTAACAATACGTTTAATAATGTAATCAACCCTGACTTCACTATCTATCATTATCGTCATCATTATTCATTGTTTTAAACGTAAGAAACATAAGTCGAATCGAAAAAAAGAACTACAAGTCCCAATAGTAAATCCCGGAAGTGGAGCGCCGGCATGATTAACCCCAGCTGCAACGCAATTTACAACGTCAAGTTTGAACGTCAGATTGCAGACGGACAAACATGACAACTATGCAAAAATGAGCTAAATAAAGACACCCCTGTTCTAGCAACATTTTAGCCCACGCTGTTTAAATTGCCGATTGCGAACGGTAATGAGTAGCGAGTGTATTCACTCACGAAACAAAACGCCATTTATACATCGCGCGACCGGTCAGCCCCGCCCCTCTTAAAGCGCCAGGTTAATCCAACAGGAGTCATTCGATGCAATGCGAATGATTTCAGCTTGAGTGGAGCTGTGGACAATGTTGACAGGCTTGCATGCAGTAGCCATATATTTAGCTATGGCTTTAGCAAATGTGTTCTTCGTCGTGTCATCCATTTTCTTCGCTTTGAAATGATCCATAGCTGTCTGTCTGAGACGAGGGGGCGGAGTCAGCTGCGTGCTTGGCCATTAAGTGGTATTTCAGACTCGACGTGCTATGATGATAGCTCAGTTTACGACTGCAAAACATACAGGTAACTTTGGTCTTGTCAGTGGAACAATCTGGCAACTTTTAAAAGTAAACTTTCCATTCATAAAGTATTTAAGTATCGGTTTTCGGTGTCTCGCGCTGCCGTGGCTGGCAAAACAAACGTGCGCGGACCTGTGCAGCACGCTTGATGTTTTGTTTCTGGTTTATTTATAGAGCAACGTAACATCCGCTGTGACGTCTGCCGCATTAATCCCGCGAGAAAAAAATGTATCCCGACAAAATTCATGTAAATTAATGCCGATAAAAACGCGCTAAACTGACAGCTCTAATACACACACACACACACACACACACACACACACACACACACACACTCAAGGAGCGCACACAAGATGCTAACATTCTTGTTTGCTGGCAAACAAGGCACCGACCAAGATCAACAGATACAAAGGTCAAAATGTTGAAGTGAAAGGTCATTTGTATATGTGCAAGCATTTTTCCATGAACACATGTTCTTTTGATGGAATTCCTTAAGTAAAAACAAAAGCCGAGCAAAGCCTATTCAATGGCTTGATCCTTTAAAGAAATGCCCTTGTATTGGGTCCAGAACCCACAAGAAACCATCAACAATATTAATATTAAATGTTGGATTTGGTTGAGATAGCGGTAGTTTGCTTCCTTCAACATTTATGACTCCGCATTTATGCTGAAATGTGTCCCAATAATCCTTTGAGATTAATTCATGCGGTTTTAAATGAGAATGCCTGTGTGTTCCCTCACATGATAGAATCATGACAAATACTGGATGGATGGTATCCTGAGACTGATGGCTAATATTCAAAATTCTGAAATCAAACTATGTTCAGATATCACAAAAGCCCTAAAATCTGATTTCAAGAGCAGTTTCACCTTTGTATTAAATGTAGATAATCTTCTTGACACATTGAAATCAATAAAATGTTTCTGTTACAGTACTAGCAGATGCGATCAAAGTAAATGCAAGAAACACAACAAAGTGAAACTGAAAACAGCAGTGCCCCTTTGGTCAACATGTTTTGTGTCTAGTCACAATTTTACTGAAGGAACACACAAATAAAACAGAATAGAGACTAATCAACAATCAAACCACAAGATCTCATGTTTTATTTCTACGCTAACTCAAGTGAATAGATAGGATAGCATACATTTCTCAGCAATAAACTATTTGAGTTTTCTTCAGTGAAGTGAGAGCTGTATATTCTGTTGACCGCTTCGCTATGCTAAGCTAATACGCTATGCTACATATGCCATACAGCGGACACAACTCCATTCAGTGAGTGTGCGTAACAGGAAAAGCCACTACTGTATTTTTATTCGATCAGTCAAGCGCATTCAGAACTCAGTTTGCTTCTACTGGTATTTGTGACACCGGGATTACAACAAGCAGTGCATCAAACAGCTACAGGACTCAACCTCTTTCCTCAAAAGCCATGATGAGAATCTGAATTAAATGTAATTTTAAAATTATATTTACATTTACTTTCCCAGTTTCAATCCATTCAGAGGAACACAAACAAAACAAATTACCAACAGGGGGAGACAGAACAGGAAGCCAGTTGGTTTGCTGTTCAGCGCCCTGATATCCAAGATGTGAAAAGAAAACAATAGCAAATTAGGTCACGGCTTCCTACAAGTATATCAGCTTTCTGTTCAAATGCAATTATTACATTACAGTATTTTTGGTTGGTGGTGTACAGAGATATGTTTGTTCTGGAAAATGGCTCATTAAAGGCTGGTAAATCCTGGTCTAAGAAATTTGGGGGATTTTCGCCGTTCAGTACAAAAGAGTGAAAAGATGTGTGATTTTAAATGTGTACTCACTTAAAGACCTATTTTGTTGAACCTGAAACGAATACTACTATAGATGACTGTACATAACTTGCTACATTTTCAAGAGATGTTTGCAAAAGTGTGCATTATAAAAACGCAGTTTAGTAACAATAAACACAAACAGTTTCAGATACAGTGTAAGAAGGACTGTTGTTCCGAAAGGATGAGGGATTTCCTTGCTATAATATGACGGCTACATTTTGAGCTGATGAGGTTAAACATATGAGCTTCAACTCAGCGGTTTCAAAATCTGCCTCCATATTATGGTCCGAGATGTGCTTTAAAGTGCAAAAAGTGCTAATATCCTGATCGACCTCCTTCGAAAGTGTGATGATCCTTGTGAGCTGTAATCAAAGCAAATGTATTACTTACATCAATAAGCTTCACAATCCACGAAAGACACAATGTGAGCCAATACTCACGTTTGTAAAACGCTGCTTCAAATGGCATCTGCAGCCGGAGCTCATGAATCTTCCCTAAAATGTACATCTCATCAGCGCAGGAAGCATTTTCATTCCACACCGGAACATCTACTCCGTCTCGTACACTGACGCGGACACCAACCACTTCATATTCTGTGGGTAAAGTGAGTCACAGGCGATTGGTTAAATATTGACTATTGATTACATGCCTTGCAACTGAGTTATTGAAATGCTATCTTATCTGCAGCACAATAATCACTGAACTGTTCCCCAATGGTGGCCAGTAGCAATTCCTTCCACGCAGCAGACTTTGTGAAAATCAAAGATATTTTATTTAACCACATCACTCACTGTGCACTCTTTTGGCACTTTTAATCTCCAAACACCACCCTTAACGTTACTTTCTTCCTCCCTTGTGGAGAACAAGCGGCTACAAGTATGCACAAGTATACACAAGCACTCACACACATTTACTACAACTCACTAGAGTGGTTCTCTTCATTTTACTGAATGAAAACTCCAACCAAAGGATTTTTTTGCCCTCTAAGTACCACTGCTGTTGTTAGGAAGTTCAAACAAGCAATTTGACTTCTTTGAGACTGTGCCAGAATGATGAATTAGTCCCTGGTTGAAAATTCATCATTTAAACCCCTTGAGATGGAATCTCTTGTTTGCGAGGGCATATATGTATCATGCTTAAGTGAACATGATAGCAATTATGTAAAGTAACCTAGGAATAAACCTCAAATTCTTAAATTTAGGACCAGAGAATATTTTGATTTGAATTGAAATTAGTAAGTTCTAGTCTTGTTGTGGCACAATTATGTTATGTTGCCAGCACTGTATGATGGTGCTGTTTTGTAGCAAGATTATAAAAGACCGGAAATCTTGCCTGGACTGTCTCCACGGTGTAGACTTTCTTCAGGGTGGGCTCACATTCAGTTGCTTTAGCTCCTGGTAGAGATCTGACAAAAGGGATACTTATTTAAATAACTGTCTCTTGTAAAAAGAAAAAAAACATCCACTTTGCATTTTCAAATAAAATTTTTGTGCAGCATGTGTCACGCTCTGGTGTGCTGCCAATCAAATAGACGGCATGGAGTTGGGAATCACATGACAAATAAGTAAACAACTCTGACCTCATTAAAACACAGCATCTTTTAACATGTACATGTAACAGGGTTGTGTAACTCTTCTCGTGATTCTACATGAAATTTGATTTTAAATGACAAGTGGATATCTATCTCAGTGGAGTCTTAAGTGTTTTTATAGGCAACCCAGCAAGGGGTCAACAGGATTGTAGCATTAAAACTTCCTTAACTAACATGTAACGTTAAAAGTGAATTTGGTTTTGTGCTTAATTTGTTTCAATTTATGTGCGTACTGTATATTTTTTTTTTAATTCTAGGATCCTCACAAGCAGGTGTCTTATCAATGTAGGCCAAAGAGAAAACAGGTCAGATAATCAATCTCCAGTAACAACTTGTGTGGCGTTATTTGAATAGAATTACTTAAATTAAACAACCCCGCAGCAACGACTGTTGGTGGCCTCTCATTCAAATACTTGTTACAAGCATCATCCCATTTCTTAGTTCTCTTGAGGTCAGAAAGCGAATTCATTCATCATTACTTTAACATTTTAAATATAAAGCACCGATTTACCGATCGAGCCAGAAGGTCCAGGCAGAATGTAAGGGCAGTACGTCATTTTCTTTATCGTTCAAGAAGCTTCCCAAATCTGTGTCTGGTCCTCGTACGTGAACGCTGGTTTCACGGAGAGTCACCGGGCTTGACGGAGAATTCAAAAGTAACGTGGCAGCCACTCGGACTGTCATTGTTGTTTTTGAGGGAATACTCTGGTGGCTTTGTCAAAAAACAGGGAGCCGTGTTGAGACGCTGTTTCCGCCGCCGCTTCTGAGCTACACGTGCACGTTAGCTTTATGACAGTAAACTTGAGGATCAGCTGATGACTCATCATCAACCGCTTCGGTGTGCCCTCAGAACAGCAACCAAAAAACAATGACGCTTTCTGTATAAATGTGCAAACCAGAGATGTTCGACGTCTGACGTGCACAGAAAAGCATGCGTAGTAATTACCCTAGTAGGAGTTCAGTTTCACAGTATTCAAACATTCCTTCCATAATACTGACGCCTAAACGTCTCTTCCGTAAATGTATGACGTCACCTCAGGCATGCGCAGTTTCGAACCGGTCCAGCTTTGTTATGTTGCTGCCCGCTATTGCTAACTAGAAAGCGCAGCATTTCCTTCGGTTTCCGGAGGCAGCGATGGACACCGAAGCGTTATTGGAAGCGTTTCAAGGCAAACTTTACAGTTACTAAAAATAATCATGCCGTATTTGTGAGAAATTTTGACATTATATTTTTGCACATAGTGGAACCGCTAATGGTTGCTAACTACGTGATCACAACTTAGCTTACAACCTAGCAAGTTTGCAATCTGTGCAGTTTCCATAACTTCATTCATTGGGGAATTGATATCAAGTAATTATGCAAATGCTAGACAATAGCTGAATATTGTAATAAACGTTGTACTCTACAACTGCTTTCAATTGAACCGCTATTTTTTTAAATAATTGACGCAATCCGATGTTTATGGTGCGACGTTTACAGTACGTACTTGCGTGTTGTTGTTTTTTCCAAGTCTACCGGTCTACTTTCACAAAGTCATACTGAAACACCACGAGTTGCCAATATCTATCTATCTATCTATCTATCTATCTATCTATCTATCTATCTATCTATCTATCTATCTATCCATCCATCCATCCATCCATCCATCCATCCATCCATCCATCCATCCATCCATCCATCCATCCATCCATCCATCCATCCATCCATCCATCCATCCATCCATCCATCCATCCATCCATCCATCCATCCATCCATCCATCTATCCATCCATCCATCCTTGTCGCTAACTTTTCTTGAGTCGTCTTTGAAATGTCCAGCTATCTTATTCTGTGTTTTAATTCTGGTCAGTCATTGAAAGAGTTCAATAAATGTTTCAAATCAATGTCGTCGTTGACAGATTTTGAGAAGAAAACGAAAAGGGATACAAGCCCAGTATTGGAGCAATACCTTTGTCATGTTGCCAAGACGGGAGAAGCAATGTGAGTTTATTTGTTTATGTATTTATTTATACAGACACACATACATACATATTTGCACTCAATTATATAGCATAACTGACTTTCCATTGTCATCTAGTCTGAGTGGTTTCACAATTGTTTACAATAATTATTTTGCAGATTTGATGTGACCAAATCTCTGATCTCTCCTAGGATCCCGTGGTCACAATTCAAATCCTACTTTATGTTTAAGTTGGAGAATGTCATTGATGATTTTCACTCATCGACACCTGAGCAGAGAGGCACACATAATCCCAATGTAGAGCACGTTCCTTTTGAAGACATGAAGAAGAGGATATTAAAAATAGTTGACAGCTATAATGGGTTTGTAGAAAATGTATTCTCCCTCTTTCACTGTTTAGCTTTATTTATAATAATTAGCCCTGCGTTTTAAAAGTCAAAATGAGATTGTGAAAGTGATACACGTGTATATCGTGTAATTTTAATATACAACCAATTCTCAATGTCAAATAATCATTGTCATGATATATGGTATGTGCTAGCTTTCCAACTTATAAGAATGCTTGTTGAACTAATCTATGATGCATATGATGCTTTTATTGTTCAACGTGACACCTAAATCCGTGATTGCTGTCGAAGTGGAAGCAATTAAACTGACAAGGATAGTAAGATCTAACAGTAATCCAACATTTTAACCAGACTTGAATCAGTTTTAATAAGATCATTAAAGCGTGCGGCAGGCTGAAACAAGTCCTGTGTGTTTTTAGGTGGGATGTCTTTGCCTCTTTTGACAACGTCCCATGTTCAGTGTTTATGCTGGCGGTTGCCCGTGATTCCGTCTAACCATATCTCTTGGTGACTTTCCCAGAATCCCATTCACCATTCAGCGTCTGTGTGAGCTGCTCACTGATCCCAAGCGGAACTATACAGGAACAGATAAGTTTCTCAGGGGTATAGAAAAGGTTGGCAATTTAATATTGAGTGATGTTAGGATTGTATGAAATATTCATCCTCCTCCTTTATATGCCTTACAGAATGTAATGGTGGTCAGCTGTGTTTACCCCATGTCTGAGTAAGTACAAAAGCTGTCATACTTTACATTTGTTCTGAGCATTTGTTCCTTAACTGTCAGTTTTGTGCTTTTCTGTTTTTCAACAGGAAGAATGGATCATCTAATTCAAACAGAATGAACGGAGTGATGTTTCCTGGCACTTCCGTACACACAGATGGGTGGGAGCTACTATTAAAAAGTTCTTCAACTTGAAGATGTCGTCAAGTGGCACACTTAGTTACTTTTAGGATGAATCTTTTTGGGCCTCCTTATGCAATAAATTGACATGCTATTCTTTTACAGTCGAAATGTGAACGGACCAGGAATGCCAAAACAGCTGAACAGGCCAAAGCTGTCATTGTCGCCTACACTTTCCACTAATGGCCTCCCTGAGTGTGGAGTCAGCAAGGAGCCAGAGCCCACCGAAGAGGACAAGGCGGAGCGGTGCATCAGGTAGAGTGCAGGGTCTCATATTATATATATTAGTGACAATATCATATTTAGCATCTTTATACTGGACAATTGAATTCATGGCTGTACTAACCTCACGACAAGATGAATGCGTCAACAAATAAATTCATTTCTTAAAATATTTACTTATCAAAGTTAGCACTGGCATATATGTATACATGCATAAATGTCTCTCTCTCTCTCTCTGACTCTCTCTCAGAGAGAGAGAGAGAGAGAGAGAGAGAGAGAGAGAGAGAGAGAATTTTAATTGGCCTATTCATCTGTGATCAGAATTTTATTCTACCAAATATCAGAATCGGCATCAGCCTAAAAAAAAAATCCTTATTGGCCGGGCCCTATTCAAAATGCAGTCTAATACATCTATCAAGCACAGTACTGTATATTGTCGATGTTTATCTACTAGGGTGGGAATCATAGAGGAACTCAGAGCTCGACAATATTACTGTCAGATCTTTCCAACAAGTAGTATCACAATAAAAGAACAATTGCATGATAGACAGCTATGTCATCAGATCATCAAAGTTTGACAAACAATTGTCTGCATCCACAAAAGTTAAAGAGAGGCAACTGGATTTCTTGGTTGTTAAAAAAAATTCACCTTTAGTAAAAAAAAAAAGGCATTGACAGTTCAAAATGTTTGGTCCAGAGTTGCCAGATTTATGTCTCTCGTCGGCTTGGCCTGTGTGGTGATCACATGAAAGTTGTTGCTGTTGACAGGGGACACTCGTTTACAAGGCTGTCGGTAAACACTTCATTAATGGCCACTGTTGCAAGTGTCTAAAACAAACCTTGGGGGAAGCGATGGTTGACTATTAACAACAATATTTCTTACCACAAATCTTCATGTGTCTTGAGAGAGCTGACGTCATCCTAAGTCAATGAGCCTGTGAACATTGTCGGAATGAAGCCCCTCAAAGAAGCGCCCTGACTGACGAACAAGGACACTGCGGTAAATAAAAACAAAATAGGTCCTGCTCAATGCAATTTTTTGTACTCTGGGTTCCCCAGAATAGTGCTGGGAATTCTGACTGTTTTTTGAGAACTGGCTCTTGAAGATGAGGGTGGACTGGTTGGCTGATTGAGTTTTCTTCGCTGCTGCGGGAAGACCATCCTCTGCTAGGCCTTTTTGATGAGGGAGCTGATGGTCTGCTCACACTTGAGGTCACCACCATTGAGTGATGGTGCTGCCCAGGAAGTGGATGGGGTCCACAATGGAGATGAAGAGCCCGGTTGAGGGGGCACCATGAGGCTCTGATTTTCCTGAAGTTCGTCATTATGCACATGCACCTCCCTCCTTGAAGCAGACACCGATGAGGGTGGTGGTGTCCGCAAACTTGATCAGTTTAAAGGACTGACAGGTAATGCAGTTGGTGGATAGGGAAAAGAGCCAGAGGAAAGTACAGACACTCCCCGAGTTACGAACATCCGAGTTACAAACAAACGGTACATATGAACATTTTCACGGGTCTGTCGAAAAAAAAAAAAAAGTTAGATTTTGTATTGCGCGCCTTTTTCCGAGTGCCGAACGGGGCGGAGGAGGACGGCGGAGGCGACGTTCGAAGGCGGCCGCGGGGAGAGGCGTGGGGGGCGGGCGTGTGACGGTGGAACGGGCGGGGAGGTGTCCGGCGCGCCAGTCGACGACCGGTAGTCTACTCTCCCCCGCTGAAGCTGCTGCTAGTTTAGCGGGCAGCTAACCCTCGAGCCCTGAAGAACGTGACGAAAAGCTCTCTCCCCGTTATATGGATGTCAAACATATAAGCCTTAAACATACGTTCCAGACAAAATATAGCACTGAAGCAACTTACGAACGAATTCACCTTATGAACAATCGTCCGAACGTAACCTGGGAGCGTCTGTACACAGCCGTGAGGGGACTCCGGTGCTGAAGGTCCATGTTTCTGAGATAATATTGCCCAGCTGCACGTGTTGATACCAGTCTGTGATCGATCTGCAGAGGGAATCAGGCACGTTGAGCTCGCAGGGTTTGTCCTGGTTTACAACTGGGAGGATGGAGTTGAAGGTAGATGTGAAATCCAAAAACAAGATCTTGGAGGAGTTTCTCGGGGAGTCTCAACGTTGCAGTGTGGAGTGGAGGGCCAGGTTGACTACATCATCTACAGACATGTTGGCTCTGTAGGCCAACATGTCTGCAGTGGGTCCAAGAGTGGGTGGTGATTGACTTGAAGTGGGGGAGGACCAGGCGCCCAAAGGACTTTGTGAATACAGACGACAGTGCCACAGGTCCTGTAAAGCACAGGTGTCAAAGTCAAGGCCCGCAGGCCAGATCCGGCCCCCCACGTCAATTTGTGTGGCCCGCGGGAGCAAATCATGTGTGTCAACTATCATGATTCTTGCTGAAATCTGTATCGAAATGTCAAATTGTCAGGGGTAATAAATAACTTTTGTACCGGCCCTCCGAGGGAAGCTGTAATTCCGAAGTGGCTCGTGACAAAAAATGAGTTTGACACCCCTGCTGTAAAGCATGGCTTTGTTGGGGACAAGAGCAACAGTGGTGGAATTGAAGCAGTCTTTCACATGGCTTGACTCCAGTGAGGTGTTGAAAATAACAATGAAGACGGGAGCCTGCACGTCTGCCCAGTGTCTTAGGGTGTATGGTGAGACAACCGCCTAGCCCCCGCGGCTTTCTGGGAGTGCAGCTATTTATTAAAGTTTTGTGTGCATCCTCCTGGTGCGGGTCAGGAGGTCGTTAGAGTGTTGGAGGGCACTTGGGTGTTTGGAGACATGTCCAGGGCTGATGGTTGACAAAGCAAAAGTATTGGTTGATGGGGCTCTGGGTGTGGGGCTGGGTCATTCCCACTTTGGAGGCCTTTATGCTTGTAGGCGGTAATTTGCCTTGTCTGTCCAAATGGCCGCAGAGTTGTTGGTAGGGAACTGCTTATGTGTGTGGTGCTCTGTATTAAGATAACTGGGGCACACCACACACAATATGAGCACAACTATGAAATGTGGGTCTGTCAAAGATAAGGGGAAAAAAGAAATCATTTGCGGTTTGAAAAATGCTTTTGTGTGAACCAGGTCATGCAAATGGTTGGCAAATCTGGACCCGAAGAGGCTTTCCCACCTTTGCTGAAACCTGCATCTGTCTCGAGCAGTGGTTTCTCACCTTTTTTGTCTTGTGTATCTCCAAACCCTTTGATCATTTCATTCGTAGTACCCCCTCAGTCATACGTGTTGACGATTCTCCAGAAAGTAGGACGTATCAGGGCTGATTATTTAATGGAAATCTTTTCTTTTCGTACACTTAATTTTAGAAGTGTACACCTTTCTCCCCATCCCAAATCCACTACAATCAGCAGTTATTAGGATGGCTCAATTGGCTTTATGACAACAGCAGCATGAAAAGTATTCAGGGGGACTGCAGAGATTCAGATCATATTAAAAAGGCAAAGTGGTCATAAAGTCTGACATCGGACATTGATGGAATTCAGTAGTTATTTGATCCAGTTCTATCAATATTTCAGCTTGGCATATATGTCAGATATGACACCAGTATTTTTTTCCACTTAAGTGTAGAAACAATTGGCTTATACATAAAGAATTAATTTTAATTCATATGTATTTCTATTTTTTACAGCACTGACCCTTCACTCTTAGGAGGTGAAATCACTTCCAGCCGGACAAAGAATAAACACACTGATGAGGAGGAGGAAGAGGAGAATTCTGATGCTGACATGCACAACAGCAAGAGGCTAAAAGTCAATGAAAAGCTGGAGAAGGATGTTATAGAAAGTGAAAATAAGGAATCCTCGTGTACGGGCACGGAAAGATCATCAGGGACGGCTGAATCTTTAGAAGACTCTTGTGATGAAGAATACAAAAGTGAACCGTCTTGTCGAACACAACCCATGATCGACGATCCAGGTAGGTGTACATGACTTGTACTGAATTTGATACCTGACAGACTTGTAGCATACAGGGAAGTCAACAGTGGGCACACTAACAAATAAGTACACACAAAAGCACATTGAAATATGTAAAAACACACAACCAAACAAAACAACAAGACGACAGCGAACCCCCCCCCCCCCCACACACACACACACACCAAAACAAATTATCAAATGCAACAGCAAATGAAAAAAGGCCAAAACAAAATGGCAAAAAAAAAAAAAACACTCTGATGTTAACCTACTGAAAGGGGTACGTACTCGTAGGGATGTCAGACTTCTCACTGACTGGATGCCCACTGACGGCTGAAAATATGTGGATTATGTTCCGGAAATGACAGGGGTAATTCATTTTTGTGTTTTACACTTGAGGGCCACTGTAAATTTCACTGTACCGGTAATTTACCTCAGCAAAAAGGAGTGGAAAGCCATTTCACACTCAAACTGTTTGACAGCAGTTTTTAACCTCGTCTTCCTCCTCAAGAGCCCAGAAGCCCACAGGCAGAAGCATGTGAAAAGGCGGCAGCTGAGAAGGCCCGCGGTGACATCACCATTCATCAGTCGGAACAACGACTGAAGGAGAATCCGCTCACTGAGCGCAACATGAGGGACAGCAGCAGCGAGGGGGACTGTCTGCCCAGTGTTCAACTGGTCCTCTCCTCCTCTGGTAATTCACCCAATTTGTCAACAGGGGGCGATGCAGACAATTCAACCTGCACAAAGACTGAAACCAAGCCTGGGCAAAGTGAATAAATGAGCCCGTTCACATAACTGACTCTTGACACTGTACGATACCACACCAAGGGTAAACTGTATCCGGATGGAACTGTAGGCTGCAGGATCAGGAATTATGTGGACCTGAAAGTTTCACACTTGAGAAACCTTTGTCCACTTCAGTTTGAATTAGTTGGTCAAATATCGACTAGTTTTAAGGACTTAAAAAGGAAATAATGGATTTTTTTTTGTTTACTATGGACTGTTTTTTCTATGCCCCCACCCACCATGTTAATATCTGACCTTCATCATGTACGACCTCATATGAGCTGAGTTAAATCACATCATTGTTGGCATGCATTTCCAAAAGTTACTTTGGTAGTTTGAGTTGTTTTAGCCTAAGCACAGTTTTGACATGAAGAATGTCTGCCTCCAACTAAATAAGAATCCCCTTAATGACCTTTTCTATGGAGGAAAAAAACATTTAAAAAAAATTAACATTGCATATAGCACTAGTTCCTTGGTTGTTAGTGACAATTAAATGGACTTGAGTAGTCATTGCAGCATCACATTGTCTTAAGAGTCATTTACCGTTCTTCCTCTAATACCATGGTTGTACCCATGCCTCCTGTTTTGTTTTTTCGATAACCCAAGATTTTTATAGAACTGTACATGCCTGTAAATGAGTTTTATGCACTTGTCATGTGTGTTCATGGCACTAAGTAAAAATAGCTGGAAAGTGAGTGCTTCGTTCATTGTATTCATGAAAATAATAGAGCCTGTCCTGGAAATAATGCCAGGAATTTGGTTTATATGCCATGGATGCACAACAATTAACTTTTGAGCAAGGAAGTTAAAATAAGTCTAAATAGTTGTGGTAATAACGTAACATGTTTGTGATATCATTGACAATGTCGAACATCAGAGCCACTGGCGAAGGATTTTAATCTGACTGAAAGTTTGATTCACAATACATTTGTAGTCTGAATCGGCGGTTTTAAGATCGTTGCATAAATAACTACATCAAGTAAGGTAAACAATTTCTGTTATTTATTTTTATTTTTTCATTTTATGTATTGCTAAAATCCAGATTGCTAAGGCTTCTTACTGCAAGTATGTTGCATGTGTGTACAGTAGTTTAACTAGCCATTGTTACCTGACAACTTTTGCACAGTACAGCCAGAAAGGCTGTCGATTACAGCGCTGAGTAACTATATTATGGTTAATTAGTTAAAATACCCACGACTGGCTGGTAACCTGTTCAAGGTGTATCCCGCCTACTGCCGGAGAAAGCTCCGATTGGCCCGATCACGTCCGCGACCCTCGTGAGGATAACCGGTTCAGGTAACGGATGGCTGGAGGGTTAAAATGCCTGAAGGTGTGATTCATGGTCAGTGGAGTGAAATCCTTGACGGCTTTGACACTTATCAACTAAGATTAACACAATCGCTGTTGTCAGCAAGCAGGTAGGGAGGCATGGGATGGTATTGGCCATGGCAAGCTTTCAACTCCATCGGATGACGGATACATATTGCATGTGCAGTATAATATTGTGATATTTGAGTTGCTTCAGAGTACTTTTCTTAAAGTGCTTTATGAGGTTATGCTTGTTTGCAGCTGGCTACAAACATGCAGGCTTTCCGATCCAAATCTTCTATAGTTCATGTCCATGCAATTTTAGAAAGATGAGAAAACGTCAATTCTATCAGAGACCTGCGCAGACATGTAGATGCTCTAGCGAAATAACCAGACACGTGAGGGTCACAGCTAATGGGCAAAGTGAAACCTGGGTCAAGAGCCCTCCACCTTGGCAAAGATTACTGAAGAGAAGAGAAGCTTCATTAACAGATTTTTGAATGCATGTCGGCATTTTTCTCTTTGAAGGATTTCAAAGACAGATTTAGAGAATTATTCCATGACAGTGCCCAACTCTCTGCACTGACTTTGACTTCTGCCACAGATTTGCTAGGTGGCCTGTGATATCAAAGTCAAGTCTGCAATAAACGTAATGAGAACACAGGGGAAGGGAGCTAATGTATATTGTCGCAACGATGCGTAGCCTACTGCGGGTATGCAGCAGTGCTGAATGACAATCCTCTCATGATGTGTCTGTGGACTGATTGATTTTGACAGGTGAACATTTGTAATCCCCTCCTGAGGGCCATAACAATCTTTGTCTCAACCTGTCATTCAGATGGGATTCTACCACGAGACAAAGTTACACTGATGCAGCTGGCCTGTAATTTCACATCATTTGAATTGACAGCTTCACAAACAGTGTATTAGGAGTCGGGCCAAAGCATATGCTGTAATGTAATTCTTGCGGTCTTCGGGGTGCTGCGATAAATCTCCCCACAATGGGTCAACGCCTCAGCGACGACGGCAACCCAGACAAAGAAATCGATGTGGCAGAGTTGCAGGAATGGTACAAAAAGTTTGTGGTGGAATGCCCAAGTGGAACACTTTTTATGCACGAGTTCAAGAGTTTTTTCGGGGTCGCTGATAACAAGGAGGCTTCAGATTACATTGAAAGCATGTTTCGGGCCTTCGACAAGAATGGTGTAAGTACCAGTCTCTCTTGTGCGTGCAAATTAGAAATGAAATCGATGATGTGGGTTTATTTTTTACGTTTTGTTTCATGTACACAGGACAACACCATTGACTTTCTCGAGTACGTTGCAGCTTTGAACTTGGTCCTTAGGGGTAAATTGGAGCACAAATTGAAATGGACGTTCAAAATGTATGATAAAGATGGGAGCGGGTGCATCGATAAAACAGAGCTTCTTGAAATTGTGGAGGTAATCCATAATTTCACTTGCCTTCTTGATTCCTGAAACAATGTAACGGCAATTTGTAATATCATGCTGTCCTGCCACTCTCAAGTCTATTTATCGACTGAAGAAAGCCTGTCATGGGAAGCTGGATGAAGAATGCAATCTTTTGACCCCAGACCAAGTAGTGGATCGGATATTTGAGCTGGTTGATGAAAATGGAGATGGTGAGTGTTTGTACCAATGTTCGGACATCTTAAAACACCGTGTGGTTGATTTAAGAGCTCAGTGTTCGCTCTAATGGCTTAAAGCAGTGTTCCTGGAAGAAGCTCGCTGCTCATGATTCATGTCCTGCGTGTACATGTGGTTGTTGCACACTCGTAGGCGAACTCTCCCTGGACGAGTTTATCGATGGAGCACGGAGGGACAAGTGGGTGATGAAGATGCTGCAGATGGATGTCAACCCTGGGGACTGGATCAATGAGCAAAGACGTAGTGTGAACTTGTAAATGCTGGAGAGTGGACTGTCAGTCTGTCACACACAGAGCGTGAGTGTGACATGACGCCAATCCTACTTCATCTCCCTGTGCTTGCATGAATGTAAATGCTGCTGTGCAACACTGAGTATAGCATGTGTCTTTACATATATGAAGTTATAAAGACAAGAGAGAGATATACAATATTGTATAATATATAAATTAGGATTTAATTTGTCTTGGTGCAGACTTAGATGTGAAGCTAACAAGTTACGTTTACCACGGGTCACCATCGTGGCGCCCGAAGGCAGCAGGTAGCAAGATTATGAGTAGCCCCTGGGCCTGTTCTAAAAATAGCTCACCCGTGATGGAACATTATTTTCAAGGGATTTTGTAGAAGTGGTCGTTTGATAGACCAGCAGAGGTTTACAGAAATAAAGTTGCATATAACATCTGTTTCCCAATTATTGTGAGACATCATTAACATGGTCAGTGTCTTCACAAAAATGAATATCATGAATTATTAATAACATTTAAAGGTAATTTGAGCAAATGTTATTTCAGAAGTGTGTATGTAACAAAATGGTTGCATTACATGTTCATCAGGAGCCAAGACGCAGCTCTCTGTTTCGAAAAGCTTGGTGACCCCCGAATTATACAATTTCATTATAACGGCAGCATTTGGCCAAATGCTTGTTTACATTTATTCATATGGATGCTGGAGTCCCTTTCCAGGTCTGTGTTCTTAATATGCACCGGCAGCCAGACTACGAGGGAAAATCTCTTCTGCTTCAACCCTGTTGGCTTGTTTTGCCAGAGTAAGAAATTAGCATTTGCTGGTACTGTATTCCCCATAACCCTAGATGTCCTCATAAGATTTACATTTAAATGTCAGAATCAAACAAAATAGTGTACACTACTTTAATAGTTTAACATACAGAAGCCAAGGTATCAAATATGGCGATCTATCTTACTCAAAACAGTTCTTACCACTAGATTTAACAAGCTGTTACAAGTACATATGACATTAAAAATGTATATATTTGAATACAATTTCATCTTAATAAGCGATCAGTAAGGTTTTTGTTTGTTTGTTTGTTTGTTTGTTTGTTTTAACCAGGCATCGCTTACACACATTTTACACGGACCACGTCGGAAAGTATTTAGGGATTGGGGTGGTGCGAGTGGAGCAGTACACGATAATATCCATAGAGGCATATGCCGAAAACGCTATGATTAATCTTTAACTATACCTCATCGTCCTCTTCTGTAGTTTAGTTCTGGTATTAGGGAAAGGGGAAGTTTAGTTCTGACTTCCGGGTTGAGTGAACGCTGGCGCATTTGGCTGCCGCTGCTCAACCCGTATTGTTTTGTGTTTTTTTTGTAATTGTAAAGTGTCCTTGGGTGTCTTGAAAGGCGCTTATAAATCAAATGTATTATTATTATTATTATTATTATTAGTTAGCACGTAAACCTCACAGTGCAGAGGTGCAGGGTTTGATTCGGCTCCGCCTTCCTGTGTGCAGTTTGCATGTTTTCCCATACCTGCATGGGTTTTCTCCGGGTACTCCGGTTTCCTCCCACATTCCAAAAACATGCATGGCAGGTTAATGGAGCACTCTAAATTGTCCCTAGGTGTGAATGTGAGTGTGGATGGTTGTTCGTCTGTGTGTGCCCTGTAATTGGCTGGCAACCGATTCAGGGTGTCCCCCGCCACGCCTACTGCACGAAGACAGCTGGGACAGGCTCCAGCAACCCCCTAACGACCCTTGTTAGGATAAAGCGGATCGGAAAAAGCATGGATGGATGAATCCGTAACTTAAATTGCACTTTCTTTTCCCCAAACCCCACGTTCGTTTTGGATTCTGTGACGGTTCTGTTGTCACATAATTAATTACTGTAGTTGGCTCGTTCAAATGTTTTGTGTTTAGGTCTTTGCTCGACCGATGCATAAACAACGACGAGCTGTGAGAGCGTTTTTTTTTTTTCAAAATAAGATATTCGGAAGACTGAATAAAATACCAACTACTGTATAATTTTTAACAGACATTTATTTTCTTTGTGGCCCAGTACTTAAATGACCCTCAGGTCCGAGGTGATTCTCGTGCCGGGTTTTTGGGGACCCCTGAGATAAGCTGTTATATCAAATACAGTACTGTATGTGTGTGATTTTTAAAACACGGGGTTAAACGTGATCAATCTCGCGAGATAGAACGATATAAAACGAGACCATTCAAAACGAATCAAAACATTGTGTAAACGTCTTGTAATTTGAGGTGGCAAACACTGTTTATAAATTACAAATCCCTTTAGAATGTCACTCCGCTAAAGAATGACACAATTGTGCCTTTGTGGCGAGTGACTGCACTACAAATCCGTAACATTAGGTCACGCGCTGCCTCCCGTGTATTTCAAGCGCTTCAACGTTTAATGTCCGCTCAACCAGGCATGTCTGACACAACGCAGGTAAATATTGCCTCTTATACACTTTTTACGCCAAGTCATTTCGGAGCATGATTATTATGTTTTTAAACAAGCAGTTGTAACTGAAATGTCACCATCTCTGGTTAGCTGGGGAACGGCAAATGGAGACTAAAACACGTCACGGGTGATCTGTTCTCCTGTCCCACGGACGAGGCTCTGGCCCACTGCATAAGTGAGGACTGCCGCATGGGGGCAGGCATCGCCGTCACGTTCAAGCAAAAATTCAGAGGGGTCGAGGAGCTCAAGGGGCAGAGTGAGTCAACTTGTATTTATATAAGACACGGGTGTACTCTTGAGGGGGATTTGGGAAGGATTTGTTTCAGCTTTTGTCTTTTTGTAAGAAGATACTTCCTCACCCCTTTAACAATATCTTTCCTTTCTCCAACCAGAGAAGCTGGTGGGACAGTGTGCTGTACTGAAGAGAGGCAAACGTTTCGTGTACTATCTGGTAACCATGAAATAGTTGAAAGGAGACGTATATGCTTGCACATTAGAGGATCAAAAATACTGTGGCTGTTCTATTATCCTGCTGTCAATTTTTAGATCACCAAAAAGAAGGTGAGCCAAAAGCCAACCTACGACAACCTGAGACAGAGCTTGGAGGACATGAGAGCGCACTGTATCCAAAATGGAGTCACCCGAATTTCCATGCCTCGGTTCGAACCCCCCATACAAAATTAGATATAATCTCTCATAAATTAGAGGCATTGGTACGCTAAATTCAATGAGTACGATGAATATTATGGCCAGATAAGATTAACTTTATTCGTCCCACAATCTTGCAATATGTCTAACAATTCTCATTAAAGATGTTTGGTTTGGCAACAGCAGTATGTTTGTGTCTCCCTGGCAGGATTGGCTGTGGCCTGGATCGACTGAAGTGGGAAGGAGTTTCAGAGATGCTGGAAGAGATATTTGAGCCTGCCGATATTTCAGTCACAGTCTACAGCCTCCCTGTCAGAGCTGAGACATTGGTGATGAAGGAGAGCACATACAGATGATTCCTGGAAATGGTTTGCAGTACACTTGTGTTTGATTTTCTTCAGTAGTTGACCCTGATATGAAAGGATAAATGGCTCTTTCTAGATCAGTTCAGCATCTGTTGGTGAGCTGTCTTACAATGGGAGGAAAAAGTATGTGAACCCGTGGGATTTTTAACTGTTGCATTGAATGCTAAATCCAAAGAATAAACCAACAATCTGCATTTTTAAACGAATACCATGCAAATAAATACGGTTTCATGTTTTTATAGTACGTAAACAGTGGGAGGACAGGGAGGAAAAAGTAAGTGAGCCCTCGGATTTAATTGCCTGTCTTGCCTCCTTGGGCGGCAGTTACCCCAAACACTCGTTTCCTGGAGTTGCAGAGTAGATGTGCACAATAATCTGAATGAATTTTGAACCATTGCTCTCCACAAAACTGTTGCACTTCAGCAAGGTTGCTGGGAGGTCTTGTGTGAATAGCTTTCTTGTCCTGCTCCTGTGTCTCAGTTTGGTTGAGGTTTGGACTTTGAGTGGGTCGCTCCAGAGCATATATTTACTGCTTCTGAAGCCATTCTGCTTTTGGTTTGTCTGTTGCAAGATCCATGCTCTTTTGGGCTTCCACTGTTGCACAGATGGCCTCCCTCAAGTTCCCCTGGAAAATATCTTGATCAACTTGTTAATTCATTTTCCAGTGACCATAGAGAGCCATTTACACAAGGAGAAATAAAACTTGAGGTTTGAAAATCATTTAATGCGTGCATGTACACCAAAAAGGCATGTTTACCATGGCGACTTTAACATCGCAGTTTCTGACAACCGTTGTTGCATATCGTTTACATTTTCTTTCTTAAACTGCATCCATTTTATTTTTATTCAAGTCTTCGGCATGTCTTGAAGTCATCAATAAACAAAGCAGCTGATGGTGTTACTTTTAATTTGTCAATCTCATGTTTTATTAGCGCCTGTTATTTTGATGAACTGACAAACTTACATTAGATGTTTATGGCACAATGATAAGTTGAGATAGATTGTGTTTTACACATCCATCTTGATAACATCTGATTAAAACGCAACAGAGCCTAGACATCCACCAAGGCCACTCAGTTGTAATTCAAACAAGAACAAATTCACAGACCTTCAGTGGCCAAACCACATCAAAATGAAACTGAAAAGTACCCTTTGACTAGCTCTGTGCACGCACATTCGTAATATATGCGAGACCTTTAAACTGAAATGAGACGTTTCCATTGGAAAGTCAAACATGACAATGATCCTACAATTTGGAATTCAGTTTAAAAAAAAGTCACAGAAACACTGGAGGTCCAATCACAATCTCAATTTAGCCCCAAACATTTTAAAATATGTGTTGTTTCTGGCAAACTATCACATGACTGGCAAGTTATCAAAGTCTTTAATTTACGGGTGTGAAACTGATGGAGAAAGACGAACTTAATATTATCATGTTTTCAAGTTTCATTTCAGTACTGTATATGCTTCATTGACCTCGAACGGTATGTTCTCACAACCTGTACACAATGGAGCACACAGAAAAAAGGGCCAACTTGAGCTGAATAAAGCCAAGTCCTCATCAACTGATAATGTCGGCAGGAAGGTTCAACTTCGGGAGGGCAGCATGATAAGCCATTGTTTGTAGCAAGAGATGTTTTGGCGTCTTGGGCGTATCGGTGGGCTGGGTTGAGAAGTGTGACATGTGAAGAAGGGAGTGTTTTTCTGATATATCACTTGTAATTTGCATACACAACCAATAAAAAGGCCGGCAGAGTTTGCAGGGGTCAGGTGTCAGTGGGAAGCACACACGGAGTGGCTTCGTAGAAAACTGCGCCTCCTGCCGGCAGAAAAGACAATCTCTTCCTGAGTCTGTTTGTTCAACTGTCCGAGTGAACAACTCTGACAGAAACTCAAAAGGCTGATGCCTGATCTGGCCCGCCGTGGCATTTTATGTGGCCCGCGAAAGCAAATCATGTGTGTCAATTTGCATCGTCCTTGCTAAAATCTGTACCGAATGGTCAAATTGTCACATGTAATAATTTATGTTGAGATTTTGCAATAATTTTGTCAGCCTGTTGACAGTCACTTGAACAGTACTTGAACATTTATTATAGTTGACTGATTTCAAAACTGGTAATCCGTCAATTTGTTGTGAACAAGTAAAATTGCGATGCGACCATTCAACCTTTTTGTGATTTCACTGTCATAACGGCCCGCCGAGGGAAGACGTAACTCCAAATTGGCCTGCGACAACGATGGGTTTGACGTCCCACTTTTAATTGATTTGGTGTTATAGAGAGGTTACATTCTTTTTGAATGTTGAAACAAATGTCAGGGGAATCTTTGGCATACTTACACCATTGTCATTCCTCAGCATCTAGTGAGATTTGGAAGGATTCTATTATTCAGCCATCAAATTTACAGCAGACAACCGAAGTCTTGTCACATTGTATTTCCATTACAATTGTTAAAGTGTTCCTGCAAACATGACCTATAACAGTGGTTCTTAACCTGGGTTCGATCGAACCGCAGCAGTTCGGTGAATCGGTCTCAGGGCTTTGAATCGGTCTCAGTCTAGCGAGAGATCACTTGAAGTGGGTTTCGGGGCCCGGGCCACCCAGAAATCCTGATCAATTCTTTCTGCTTGATCATGTCATATGTATCATAGATATAAAACAGTATACAGTACTGTATAATTGCTCTGCGTGTCTTAACTTACAGTGATTGATTGGTTTCAGGGTGTTAGATTTAAGGTGCCTGGCCAACCTGAACCTACCCAAGAGAAGAATGGAGCGTGTCTGCCCATAAAGGTCAACCATGGCCCATAGAGGCTGCTTGAGCGGCACTCCTCCTAAGAGCTTATGCTTGCAGCCCTTCTGGTTGGAAACATACAAGCTTCCTGAGCTGGACACCCAAAACTCCAGCTGTGATCCTGCCTTGCAGAACTCCTCATGCACGGGGCGGCCCAGAGGCTGGGGATTTCAGGGATGGCCATGCTGGGCAGGGGCAGAGATCGGGAATCTGGAGAAACGCTGGTGAAGCCCACTCGCATGGCTCCGTGCCAGCAGGCAGAATCGTCCTCGACCCGCAGCTGAACCCGTTCCTGGACCCTCACGGGCCGATTGCTGAACAAAAGGCCGTTTCTGAAGGTGGCCTTGGACCTCTTTGCATGGCAACATCCGTGACTCAGGTGGACCGCGTCTCCTACGGCCCGATGGAACGTCAGAGGACTGAGGCACCGAAAACCACATCTTTGCGACATATTTGGCTCAACATCTGAAAGATAAGATTAGATGCATGGTGCCACAAATGATTTGGATACAAGGCATAAGGTTTCACTTCAGAAAGGTTTCATCACAAAAGTACAAATTAAAAATAGGAATATAAAGAAAGTGAAAAACATGTATTTTTTCCTTCAATACAATACAATACAATACATGCTGATTTATATAGCGCTTTCACAACAGCGGCAGCTGTAACAAAGCGCTTAACAAAACAGTTAACATAAAGTAAAATAATGAACACAACACATAACATAAAACACGGACAGTCGTGCAGTCCTAACCACTTTTCCCCTCATAAGCTTCAAGACAATAAATACGTGATAGGTTCCTGTTCGCTGAAACTGGATGCGAGCTACTGAACCATAAAGGAGGTAATCCAGCAACATATCAAGATCCCAGGCTGGAAGTCATAGTGAAGTGACACATTCTTTCAAATTTGTAGTCAATGAATTTTCTACTCTTTGGCAAGTATGTCTAATAGAGTACTGTCAAAAATGTTGCACAATGTTCAACCAGATCACCGCAACCCATATAACTAACCAAAGGCAAGTTATGAGAATAATCTAATTTGCACTAATTACAGCAATGCGATGACAAAAGCCTCAGCTGACATCTTTTGCAGTTTGAAAGCTGTCTGCTGTGAATTTTGCAAGCTGGTGCATCGATCTGGGAGTGAATAATGGAATTAATTTCTGGCGACCCCAAGCATGTCGCCCTGTTTGTTCTTTCATTACCTTATATGCTACCTGGTTGACACTCTTGAAAAATCATTCTTTTTTAACCTTTATTTAACCATGAAACATTCCATTGAGATTTTTTTTTAAACGTTTTTCAAGGGAGTTCTGGCCAAGAGGCAGGAACAAACATAAACAGAAAGCAAAAACTGAAAATTGAATTCATGCAATGGCTAAATAAGTATTTTTAGAAATAAAATGCAAATAGACTACAAGTTATACAAAATCAAATTTCACCATGTATTACTGGCATGTAAATAGAAAAATAAACATATAAATAGAAAATAAAAACTCACCAGCTGCCTCAAGATCCATCATCTAATTGTTGTCATCTGGCTGAAGAAGTTTGAAGCTTAAGAAAAATTTGCCAGCTTTAATGAAAGAGAAGGCATGCAAGTGTATTTATAGCTGGAGTGCATGTGACTTGAAACAAACAAACCCTAAAATCAGAAGGGAGTTAAAATGGGAGGGGGTAACGGAGGTAACCTACCTTTAAATTCTTTCACGCCTTATCAGCATCACTGCACACGCGCGCGCTCAGTTAAACGGGTCCTGCCTCTCACGTGTTTGGACTGAGGAGATATTTCGAAACTGAAAGTTTGGCCATCTTCTGGAGGAACCAACCCATTCATTTTGATTGGCTAATGCATGAGAACATGTGACAGTTAAGGACCATGAATGGAAAGTTGAAATGACATCATCACAGTTGGAAGTTACACATTTACTGCGAGATTTATTTGAACTGTGATCCTGTTTCTGGGAAACACAGCAGGATTCCTGCAAGACACTACATGCTCCCTTTAAAAATAAATGGATTTTGTTCAGTGTGCACAAACATGAAAAATAATGCATTTCAAAGTGCTACCATATGAAGGCTGACACAATATCGTCTCGGGATGAAAAACTGTCAATCCACGGACCGCATGCGGCCCATGACCACATCCAGAGTGGCCCCTTTATTAAACAATAACAATAATAAATGATACTTATTATTATTATTATTCATTCATTCATTCATCTTCCGAACCGCTTGATCCTCACTAGGGTCGCGGGGGTGCTGGAGCCTATCCCAGCTGTCTCCGGGCAGTAGGCGGGGGACACCCTGAATCGGTTGCCAGCCAATCGCAGGGCACACAGAGACGAACAACCATCCACGCTCACACTCACACCTAGGGACAATTTAGAGTGCTCAATCAGCCTGCCATGCATGTCTTTGGAATGTGGGAGGAAACCGGAACACCCGGAGAAAACCCACGCAAGCCTGGGGAGAACATGCAAACTTCACACAGGGAGGCCGCAGCTGGAATCGAACCCGGTACCTCTGCACTGTGAAGCCGACGTGCTAACCACTGGACTACCGGGCTGCCCATTATTATTATTATTATTATTATTATTATTATTATTATTATTATTATTATTATTATTATTATTATTATTATTATTATTATTATTATTATTATTATTATCCTGCAAATACACAGGCGTCGACTGTAGTTTTAAGTTGTGATATCACTAATCACCACTAGATGGCAGACATGTCTTTGTTGCATTCATACTGGGTCTTATACTGCCTTATATGCCTTTTTTTTTTCCCAAGATGGCGCCCGAGTAGGCAGCCTTCAGCAAGTGCTCTTCAAGAGTCTTGCTTTTTTTTTGTTCTTTTTTGTTGTTTTTGTCTTTTTGTTTTGTCACATGTTTGTTGTTTCGTCGTGTGGACCTGATGTGGACTGTTTTCAGCGTTTTTTGGCCACGACATTCGTCAAAGGAGAAGAATCTGTGCTTGGTGGTTGCACCTTCTCAGCAGCACGCCTGTACCAGCACTGATTTTGATTGGGAGGAATTTCGGCACCATTTGACTGTCGGTGCTGGACAGCCCCGGGGCGCTTGTGTTTTTTGCGCCTGTAATGGGCAGCATTTTTCACAGCCCCGTTTTATTCAGTGGAGATGTCGGCGCTGTTGGACAGTCTGCGGTGGTGCGGCTGGATGGATGGCTGCTGAAGTTGAGGATGAGGAGAGAAGAACGTCGGCGCAGAGCGCCGATGCGTATTTGGAACTGAGAGTCACTGCTTGGATTTGGAATGGATTTGCATGGGACAGGAAAAGTGAACCAATCTCTTTTTTCATCAATGGATGCTACAGCTTCTTGTTGACTTTGAAATTTAGCTTGTAGCCGACGTGTGCACATTTTGAGCATGACGTCTCTGATCCACTGGTGAAAGGACACTTTGATTCTCTCCTCTTTCATCTCAAACTGCTTTAAACAAAGCATATGAGGGGAAAAGTGGTTAGGACTGCACGACTGTCCGTGTTTTATGTTTTGTGTTGTGTTTATTATTTTACTTTATGTTAACTGTTTTGTTAAGCACTTTGTTACAGCTGCTGCTGTTGTGAAAGCGCTATACAAATCAGCATGTATTGTATTGCATTATGTTGCAAGGTGATTAGGCCTAATATTTTTTGCGGATTTGAAATGATAGACACGACAGATGTAGTACCTCAATGATACAATTTTTGGGGTGAAAAATAATGAGATCTTGTATTTAACGTTGGTTTCTTGTTCCGCAGTTAAGTGCTGTCATTGAATGGTCATTTTCATGCAAGAGAGCCCTTTAGCACGGAGACTGGGTGGAAAAAAAATTGCAGTATGTGGTTATTTTGTTGTTTGCTTCAAACCATTTGTTGTTGAGTTAGGACAGTGGATCTTTTTATAATACGCTGAAAAATGTATGATCAAAATAAAATATACTCTATTAAGAGTATGCATTTTGCATGTACAACATATATTACGTCCATATTAAGTATCAAGTATCAATTACCACTTTATTGTCAAATGTGCTGTATGACATACAGCACAGATGAGATTTCCTCCTCTTAAACAGACAACATACAACAAGAGTTTTAATTATTTGTTTTATTTTTTTATTTTTATGTTATGTATTTTATTTTATTTTAAATTTATTATATAAAAATAAATAAATCCTCGTCTCACCCTCGGGTGGTGTCCGTCCCCATTCAGCTCGGGTCCTCTACCAGAGGCCAGGAAGCTTGAGGGTTCTGCGCAGTATCCTTGCTGTTCCCAGCACTGCACATTTCTGGACTGAGATATCCGATGTTGTTCCCGGGATCTGTTGCAACCACTCATCTAGTTTGGAGGTCACTGCCC
This sequence comes from Hippocampus mohnikei, assembly GCA_026261675.1. NCBI lineage: Eukaryota > Metazoa > Chordata > Actinopteri > Syngnathiformes > Syngnathidae > Hippocampus > Hippocampus mohnikei. The sequence goes on along the minus strand of JAKGUB010000822.1, from coordinate 4,157,022 downwards.
CGAGTGCTCCGACCACCACAGGCACGACTGTCACCTATACCTTCCAGGCTCTCTCCAGCTCCTCTCTGAGCCCTTGGTATTTCTCGAGTTTCTCGTGTTCCTTCTTTCTGATGTTTCCATCACTTGGGACCGCTACATCCACTACAACGGCTTTCCTCTGCCCTTTATCTATGATCACGATGTCCGGTTGGTTCGCCATTACCATCTTGTCAGTCTGGATCTGGAAGTCCCACAGGATCTTCGCTTGGTCATTCTCCACCACCTTCTCCCTGCGTGGGTTTTCTCCGGGTACTCCGGTTTCCTCCTACGTTCCAAAAACATGCATGGCAGGCTGATTGAACACTCTAAATTGTCCCTAGGTGTGAGTGTGAGCGCGGATGGTTGTTCATCTCTGTGTGCCCTGCGATTGGCTGGCAACCGATTCAGGGTGTCCCACGCCTACTGCCCGGAGACAGCTGGGATAGGCTCCAGCACCCCCCGCGACCCAAGTGAGGATAAAGCGGTTCGGAAAATGGATGGATGGATATAATATATATAAAAATATATTAAATAGAGTATTTTTCTCATGCATATGCTTAGGTATTGCATGCTCTGATGCATATGTATTCATCCCCCAGCACTTCACATAGTGTTGCATACTGCTAGAGGTCATGTTACATAAAAATAGCAATGTGATAAGAGTTCCCTAAAAATGGCCTAAAAAATCAGTTACAATGCAAAGCCTGGTTGGAAGGGCCACTTCAACCTCAAGAAGTGGTTGAACCTCAACACACCAAGAAATTTGAAATAAGATGACGTGTTCCAAAGAAGGTGAGCTTTTTGTGTGTGTGGGTAACGATTTTTGGGGGAGCGCTTTTTTGTGATATGGCCTCTTAAAGTCTGGTCACGAAATGCCCTTAAATTCCAGTAAAACTGTACAACTACATTATAACTCAACATTCATCCATCCATTGTTCGAGCCACTTATCCTCATGAAGGTTGCGAGCATGCTGGTGCCTATCCCAGGCATGCCATCTTCAGGTATTAGACAGGTACACCCAGAGCTGGATGCCAGCCCATCGCAGGGCATACATACCAACAACCATTCGCGCTCACAATCACACCAGGGACAATTTAGAGCATTCACTCAACCTACCGGAGTACCCAGCGAAAACGCACGCAGGCATGGAGAGAACATGCAAATTGCACACAGGAAGGCCTGGGCGCAGAATCGAACCCAGGAACTCTGCACTGTGAAGCCGGCGAGCTAACCAGTCTACCACTCACGAGCACTGATTAGGTACACCATCACAAGTGCCAATTATATTCCTTGTGAGAGCCTCTTATTCTAGTTCTCTCTTGCGCTTTGTGAAACACATCTGTCCCTTGTGAGGCAGTCTCACATAAGTGATGTGTCGATCGTAAACGAAACAGCTCTCCTTGCCTTCTCTTTGAAGTGAACGAGGGGCTGTCTTCATCATTCACTTCCAAGTGCCCGCTTTAAAAATGTTGCAACGATTATCTGCACCTACTGCACAACCGTCTTAGTACTGTATTGCACCACTGATCACTTTATCTCAACTCAACTCAACTGTATTCAGAGAGCACTTTAAAACAACCACCGCTGTATACAAAGTGCTGTACATGAAGCAAATATCATACATACAACAATAAAAAATAAAACAATATATGAAAAACGAAGACGGTAGAAAGCACAATAACAGTCAAACGAAGATCAGGTCTGAGTCATGCTGAGTCAAATGCCAAAGAATACAAATGAGTTTTGAGATGAGTTTTAACCCTATGTTGCATACGGGTTACTTCAGTAACCACACCCTTTAACTCATATTGGTTATTCAAGTTACCAGTTTTAGTTTTTAAATCCACCGCGAGAGCAAAAGCAACTTGGCAGCCTCCATGAGGAAAAGGTGAGTGTGAAAGAGGGTCCACAAAATGTTGAATAATTTCTATCCGTGAGATGAAAAGGTCCAAATACCCTATTGTACTTGTGCAGAAGAGTATATAGAACATATAGAACACAATAAATAACAGTTTCTATGTGTTACCTATCAGTACTGCCATGCTTTTTGGCAAGGTAATTGTAGTGATTATGTTATTATGCACACAAAGTACCTGCACTTTGGTTTTCCCAAAATTGTGAAATTATTATGATATTTGGCCATAATCTACCCTAAATTTAAAAACAAACCACAATTGAATAACTCCTGCAGAAGCCATGCAACATAGGGTTAAAGATGGGCAGCGAAGGGGCTTGCCGAATGTTCAGTGGGACGTCATTCCAAAGAGAGGGACCAGCAAATTTATCTCTCCTCAATACTTTGCACATTTGTCATTGGGTGGTACTAACGCACAACGGTACCCTTACATTACAGAAGGTCTTTCGATACTTATTTGACATATCCTTGTTATAGTAGTTGCTTGTTATTGATAATACTAGTGTAGCCTGTATTACCGGAGACAAATTCCTTGTTTGTTCCACATAATTGTCCAATAAGTTTTCTGAATCTGAATCTGAATAAAGATTAGATAAGATAAGAAAACCTTTATTTGTCTCACAATGGAGAAATCCCAAATTTACAGAAGCAAAAATTATGAAAGGGAGAAGTAGAAGAACAAAAAGTATACAAGTAAATATAAATATAAATGTAAGCATAATAAAAAATGGGTGAGTGGGTCTGAGTCCAGGTTTTCAGGTCTGTCTATTCAATAGCCTGACAGCAGTCGGCAGGAACGTGCGGCGGTACCTCTCCTTGCAGCGTGGGTGTATCAGTCTCTGGCTGAAGGAGCTGCCCAGTGCTGTCAGGGTGGCCTGGAGGGGGTGGGAGGGTCTGTCTATCATAGCTTTTAGCTTAGCTAGCATCCTCCTAAAGATGAATCTAATTCTGATTCTCAATGTTTTATTTGTCGCCTAATTTATCTGGCAACAGTTGAATAAGGGTAGTATCGGAACTTTTTTTTCATGTAAAGCTCGGCACCTAATGATGTGCTCATGAAATGTGTAATTCATATCTGCAGTAGCTTTGTGCTCCAGTGATGTTTTGTTTTTCCACAAACCCGCTCTGGGGCCATATATCAGGTATCTCTTTATTTGCACATTGATTGACCAGGTTTTTCCTTTTGTTCATTGAACAAACATCTTGTCCACATGACTGTGTGGGCACCATTTAAGTGCTCATTGACGCTGCTGCAGATGGTTGAAGTATGATCCATTATTGATCTCCCCGAGCATTGTACTTTAATGCTGCTGGGACACAATGGCGGTACCAGATGTGAGTCAAGAAAAAGGGGCGGGCACTCTGGATGAGTGCTCTGAACATTCATTTCACCCCCATTGTGCACCTGAGGGCGGACTGTGCGCACAGTGTGATTGCCAGAAATTTTAGTAGGACAAGTCGAGAGGGTCCAACGAATAATGTGACACTTTTACATCTTAAATGATCATTTGAAGTATGATTGTGTGAAACAATCTGGGTACTTTGCCGGCTGCGACACGCCCACTCTGCTGTGGGGCACCTTCAATAATTCATAGGGAGAAAACATTAAGTGCTGAACACACTGGCTCCCCGTCTCAACCCACCGTAGACAGCCATGCTGACCGGATGACTATTTCGGCATTACTGCAGCCGACCTCCCCCACCCCGTGAGCGCACAGAGAACCTCCACCCCGCCCGCCTGGCAATCGGGCTGCACACTGCAGCAGAGTTTAGAGCTGCAGTGAGCTCTGGGAAATCTCCCTCCACATGCTGCGGCTGGTGCCGCTCGACATCCAACTCTACCATCTCTTTGTCCCGCACGCTGCGTTCGTTGGCTTGTCCCGTCGCAGCCCACTCATTCAGCCTCCATCCCGTCACCCCCACCACTCCAGAAAGTCCCACCGCTTTGCCTCTCCCAGCCGTCCAGCCCCCACCCCGCTTGCCCTCCATTCCTTTTTTCTTTGCTCTATGCGCATAAAATTGTAGAGCTCAGCATTCTTCTCCACATGCTCGAAGGGAAAAAAGGGGGCGGGGGGTTGGAGAGATGAGTTGGGCGGGAGGTGCCCCCTTTCCAACTAATGAACAGAGCTTATGTTATTGAAGAGCAGCTTGGCCAATCAGGACGCAGTGCAGGCAAAGACAGCAAGGGGGAAAAAATCAGCAGAGCGAGTGGGCCAGAGGAAGAAAAAAAAACTGCAGTGTGTGAGTGTGAGTACAGTAGTTTGTATCCTTCCCCTGAGCAGATCTTTATCAATTAGGGTACTCCGGTCTCGGGGTACACTCTGTGTGTATGCGTGTGTGTAGTTAACGGCAGGGCGTAGCAAAGGTGTGTCTCTTAGGCTGTGTTAAAGGCTCATTCTGTCAAAGTGGACATAAGAGAAAGTAGGCGGACATTGATTGTTTTTCTCTCTATCTCAAAGTGTCTTGCTGTCTGCGGAGAAGAGCTCCGTATCCGGCGGAAAACAAGCAACATTAAAAGGTAAGCAGCTGCATTGCTTTTTCTTGATGACAGCAGGCTCTCAGACTTTTTAAACTTATTTTTCTGATTCAGCTTGCTGCTAGATGGGTGGGTGTTTTAAAAACAACACTTGGCATTTTCAGATTTAAGTCATTGTAGAGAAGCAGGGGGAGAGGCAAGCGTGTGTGTGTGTGTGTGTGTGTGTTTGGTTGGGGGCGGGGGTGGGGGTGGGGGTGCTTTGGTGGGTGGAAGTGTGGGACTCCCCGATGCTTCTAGGCAAGTTTCTGTGCACACGGTTCTCTGGTGCTGCAGTATCCCCCTTACATCGTGAGCGCAGCTGCCTGCCTCATCATTGCTGCTGCGAGGGATGGGGACTGAAACCAGCCCTGTGTGTGTGCGTGTGTGTGTGTGTCTGTGTGCGCGCACGCGTGCGTGTGCGTGTGTGTGTTTAAAGCCTGCTTGGGACTGCAGCAAAGCTCAACATGATACTGAGATTGCTGTCACCCTGTGTGTTCTCCTGATGGATAAGTGGGCTTGCTTATGTTACAGATTTTCTATGATTTGTTTTGAGTTCCACAAAAACATTTGAATCGTCAACACAGGAACGTTTTCCTCACACAGGAGATTACTTTTACACTTGTTTAGGGGGATTCTTGGTGTATTTATTTCCTCTCCGTAGGTTTCTGACCTTCATGGCTTGTCAGGAAAATGTCGTCTTGAAGAGTTGACACTGTCCAGCAGTGGGCACTGTTTCATCTCTTAGAAACAATCAAACGTCCTGCTGCAGAAATGGCAGGAGAAGAAAAACGGATCGACTTCGTGTATTTTATAGATTTTCTTTAAATAGTACAATGTGATAAGTAGGATAAAACCGTGGGTCTGGTGATGTTTTCATTATTTAAGAATGATTTATCTGCAGCGAGGTAAGCGTACCCAATTTCAGCACCATGGACAGATCATACAGTAATGAGCACTTGGTAAAAATTCTTTGAAGGCAACTTGAATAGCTTCGAGCATTGAAATCAGGAAAACCCGTGGAGCCTTTGCGTCGCCTTTGCATTTTTCTTCTGTTTGGAACTGCAGTTGGCTTAGCACATCCATCTTTCACGTGGACAAATCATTCAATTATTCATGCCCCTTTTTTTTAGGTCACACAGCATGTAACATGTCTTGCATTGGTGCAGCCATCTTGAAAACCCCTGGACTGTTTTTGCCTGCCTTATTTATCACTGAATGTTCTAGAACATTTTCACACTTACCCTTCAAGCATTATCACTGCTCTGCTGCAGAGAATGGAACTTCACCGGCACGATATAGAACGTTGCGGCTAAATGTAATTTGTAACACTGTTGTGTGCAAACTTTTGTCAAAATTGTGAGACACGTAATTACTGCAGCTCTCACTGAATTGACAACTGCAGGTACATCAATCTTGACTTAATGCCATGATTGAGAAGATGTGGAGGCGTGTTCGCAGGATGCAGTGAGCACACTTTGCATGATCAGAACACTTAGCGCACCAATGGGAAATGGCAAAGAGAGCTCACACTGATCCCATAAATTAGCATGTATCCTTTGTAAAGATGGTATCTGAGTGCCAGAAACGAAACGGTGTCTTGGGATTTAGTGCAATGCACGGCGGCTAAAGCATTTGGTAAAGCGTATGCTCAGGAAGAGACAAAACGTATGCTCAAATAAGAACTGCAAACAGCATTATGTTTCTCAGAGCAACGTGAGGAGTTCTGCACATAAAAAAAAAAAATGGCAGTCTATGTTTGAAACATTCAGTCCCAGACGGTGCGACAGGGCTCGGGTATCCTGCAAAATGATGGGGGAGGTCAGCTTGAAGTCAGCGGGATGAGCTACATCGGGGTAAAAGGGTGAAGGGGGGAAAAAGGCAATGCGTTTCAAATGTTATAGCATGGATCTGAACATGACTTAACTATTTTAGGTTGTCCGTAAGAGAAATACACACTGAAAGAAATGTGATTATTTAATAAAGACCTTGAAGTGTAAGGAATACACTATACTCTTACACCCATAAACATCCGCAAATATTGTTATTTGTGTGCACAAATGGCACATTAGTCAAGGATGCTTTAAGGCAGAATTCAAAAGATGTGTCTTTTTCAAGTCTTGAGAAAATGTTACAAAACAGCAAAGAACGTGACGTGACGTGAGAGAGAGGTTGAAGCAGAAAGGCACGATATGGGAAAGCGAATCGATGCGAGAGGTAGCGAGAGAGCTGGAGACATGTTGAAAGGCAAGAGCAGAGAGTGGGTGTGCATCGCGGAGCTCAGAGCACTGCAGCACATTGCGGTGCCCAGCCCCCGCTGCGTTCTCTGCTCGCCATCCGGTTCCGTGCACTGAAGAGACCCCTGCAGCAGCAGAGATGCACAGAGTGGCGGGCTCCCTGCTGCAGGAGTCTCACGAAGAGCTTTGGTCAGGTCCTTTTCAAAAGGAGCAGCACTGCTTGGTTTTTTTATAATCTTTCTTTCTTTCTTTCTTTCTTTCTTTCTTTCTTTCTTTCTTTCTTTCTTTCTTTCTTTCTTTCTTTCTTTCTTTCTTTCTTTCTTTCTTTCTTTCTTTCTTTCTTTCTTTCAAGAAAAGCCAGTTAGCGCATTGTCATGTAGTAAGAGGGAGTAGCCCCCCCCCCTCCCGATTATGTAAACGTGTAACAATTTCACCCAATACCGGCCGAATGATCCCACCTTCCCTGGCCATGTTTTTCCCCACTAGCAACATCTGCCTCACAGTTTGCTTTTGTTCCAGAGGTGACATCTTTGCAAACACGACCAGGCAATTTATTGAACGCGCTCCAAAAGCCTTGCAAACAACATTAACCCTTTAAAAATTGGCGTTTGTATACCACTGGTTTGACATTTTGAAGGCAGAACCCCGTGTAGCAAATTAGAAATAATGATCCATTGCGACCCTCATCTCACGCAGGCTTGTAAGAAGAAAAAAATGGCCATTTGTTTCATTTCAAGTCAGGCACTATTCCTGGATGGCTCCCACACAAAGTTCAGTCGGATTAATTGTCCAGTTTTTGGCAGGGCAAGAACACTTTATTTCGAACACACACCAGCACCCCTACATGCAGGCGCTTGAACACACGCATGCCGATGTGAAATGAATCATAATCATGTCAGAGCTCGAGGAAACGGCGGAGAAGCTTGTTTCCGCTTCCATAATCAGCTGCCGCGTTTGCATCCAACTGCTTGCCCGGGGGCGGGACGGCCGCGCGCCGCGTGAGAGCTTCCCTCATTATATCGCCTCTCTGGTTTCCTTCTATTTGCTGATGCGACTGGCTCACATGGCGTATTGTGGACTTTCTCTGCTCAAGGTCCAGTCGCGTTTGCTGCCCTTAGAAGTTGCCATGTCCTATGCACATCGCCTCAGAGATGTTGTTAGGCGATATTAAGTACAGGACATCACACTTTGTTTGCCACGGATTTGCACTAAAGCAGCAGCGGCATGCCTGGAGAAAAAGGCAAAAATAGACGCAGATAGTTAATCACACCAGAAGGAGGATATGGTTTAATTTCCAGTGGGGATTATGTTAAATTTACGAGGCTGGAGAAAATGAGGAGGGGCGGAGCATCAGCTACCCCAAAGGCCATTTTGGGCACTTTCTGGTAGAAATGCATAGCTTTTATCAGTAAGAAAGATTCTGGTGACAAAACACGTTTCATTTCACTGTCTACAAAAAAAAACGTGTAAATTGCACTCATGAAAGTTCACATCCAAATGTATTCCGATGTTTGAATTCAACGTCTTCATAAGAAATGGAGAGAGAGAGAGAGAGAGAGAGAGAGGGAGGGAGGGAGGGAGGCATCGGTTGAGGATAGTAGTGAGGGAGAGCTGCAGCAGGGATTCGGAGTGCTGCATTGAGCTGCATAATTAATGTTTAGGGGCGGAGCTACCGGCACCGACAACTTGCCATGAAGAGCCAGCCAGCCGCTGCAATACTGCCTGAGCCGAACGAGTTTCTTGTTTCCTGCCGAAACAGTGTGAGTGCACACTAAGAAATATTGATGCCAGATCGGAGCTGCACCGGCCACCCTTTCGATCTCGTGTCTCCGTCCCATCTGCTCACTCCACTATCGTGGCCAAATACTTCAGAGCTTCCACAGCTCTTTTATTCATCTGATTTGTACCAAAACACCTTCCTGCATGACACATCTGGTGCAACTCACCCAGATGAGATGGACCATCGGCTCGGAGGAGGAGGCGTGGCTTGCCTCTGCAGCATAGTGTTATATTTAGTCTTTTTCTTTCCAGAATCTAGGTTGTTCTGTGCTGTTTACAAGGGTGGCTGGTTTTAAGTGGATCCCCATTGTGGATGTTCTCATCAAGTAATGCGCTCACTGATGTGCTCAGGTGTGCATGCGTATGCATGTGACAAGGAGGCCCTTGGGGTCTGTGAAGATTACTCTTGAATCTGAATAACTGTATCCAATTGTGGATGTATGAAATGTTTTCAGACTTGCATATGTATGAGTGTGTTCCCTGTCAGGGCTGTCAGAGCTCAGAAATGGCTTCACCGCAGCAATATTACTTCGCTGGCCACCTTTGCATTGCCTTCACCTCTGTCACCTCACCTCATCATCACTGCAGATCAAGGCTCGACATCTTTCTCTCTACCGGTGCAACAACCTGGGTCTGCAGTTCTTCAATGCTTTAAGAAATCCTGTCAGCGAAGCCTTGGATAATCTGAAAGGGAGACTGTTTTCAGGGTTCTCAATGTTTGAACTGCTCCATTTGCAAGAACGCCACAAGTTTATTTACTGCCAAACATGCGGATTTGTCCTTGTACAAGCTTCTGGACTGCCCCCTGTTAAGTCTTTACGGCGGTGCGTTCAGTCTTTCAGGACTAGACTTGGATTACAAAATTGTTACTGTCACGCATACACTGAGATGGGCACAAATGAACATTGATAGCGGTCCAAAATAGGAATGCCTCCCAAACTGTTACACAACACTAAAAAACATGAGCAAACAAAAGCTCTGTCAGCTGTGGTTTGTCATTTTATTTATGAGTGAGCACAAAAAAATTAAATTATAGTAAAGGACACCTAGCTTGTTATGAAAAAGCATGGATATATAAAAGCCATCCAACCATTCATTTTCTATCGTGCTTGCCCTGAATGGGGTCGCGAGTGAGCTGGAGCCTATCCCAGCTGACATCTGGGACTAGTCGCCAGCCAATCCCTGAGTCATAGTATTTACTATAAAATGTACTTTGATGAAACAAAATGCACAGAGTTTTGAAAGAGCAAACACAAACGCGGCAGTTGTTGGCTGTGAACGGAATGCTCATATCGCTGGCCTCAGACAACAGGCATGGTTGATGACAGTGTTGTAATGAGAGTGGCCCAAGAGGTGTGAGGTCATGGCATGTGAATTCATTAACTCGACCAGTGTTATCCAACATTTATTGAGCCAAGGCACCCATTTTAGGATTTGAGGAAAATCTTACGCCACACCGTCACACAAAAATGTCACCAAAAGGGATGAATCATGAAAAACATGATAATCTTGTCTCAATTTACTCTGAAATGTACTGACAAAGGATGCAATTAATTGCACACAGAGTTGACATACTTGAGAGAAGCCATGACTTATTCTCTTGTATGAATGGCAAAAGGTCGAAAGCTTATTCTACCTTCAGCCATTCAATGGAAGCGCATTTAATTGTTCTGTCTGAATAAATTCAATTCACAGAAAACATTCATTCATTCATTCATCTTCCGAACCGCTTGATCCTCACTAGGGTCGCGGGGGGTGCTAGAGCCTATCCCAGCTGTCTCCGGGCAGTAGGCGGGGGACACCCTGAATCGGTTGCCAGCCAATCGCAGGGCACACAGAAACGAACAACCATCCACGCCCACACTCATACCTAGGGACAATTTAGGGTGCTCAATCAGCCTGCCATGCATGTCTTTGGAATGTGGGAGGAAACCGGAGCACCCGGAGAAAACCCACGCAAGCCTGGGGAGAACATGCAAACTCCACACAGGGAGACCGGAGCTGGAATCGAACCCGGTACCTCTGCACTGTGAAGCCGACGTGCTAACCACTGGACTACCGGGCCGCCCTCACAGAAAACATACAGATTATATGTCCTCAAGCACATTAATAAAACATACAAGTTACCATATTGGCAATTGATCATTTATTCGACAAATTAAGTCATACGCGTGTTTTCCCGCAGCCCCCCTAGATGATCTCTTGTGGCATGGCACCCTCACTGCGCTAGACAACAAACAAAGAATGCATCTATATCAATGACAATTTAAAAGGTATTGGCATTGTGATCTGCAGTGGGATTTTCACTATCACTTCACGGTGATTCATTGCTTCACGCAAAGGCCTGCAGAGGGCGGGGCCAACAGGGCGGTGGCCCCGGGCATCCACCTTGGTGGGACGTCCGGTTTTAAATTTTCTTCATTTCATTGGAATATAGTGCTTGGTAAACATCTCGTGAAAAATCTTTTTTTTTCGTGATCATTTCGCACGCCGTCCTGAACTTTATGCTGCAGTGTGCACTCGACCTCCGGATGCAGGTGGCATATTTTAATGTCATCTGCTGGAATCCACGGGCACGCTTGTATTTGCTTTGAAATCAAATGTTTGCATGGTCTCCTGTTTTTCATTCGTGAACCTGCGCAAATGCTGCGTTCAGTCAGTGATTAGAAAATGAAGGACAGAGATCTTGGGCAGGTGCTCAGCATGAATGCTGCCTTCTTTTCAACTCGAATATAGAGACCGCCTTGTAGGCGAAGGACACATCATACACAAAGAACATATATCGCAGTGCTCCTGCAGCAATGCACAAGCATTTTTTTCGGAAGAGCTGAGAGAAATGAAAGGAAGTAAAACACAAATTTAAAGGAAGTACCGGTACATCAGGAGTTGAAAGGATGCGATATGAATTTCAGTTGTGTAACATCAATTTAGTGCTTCTTTTACCTTTGTACAGATGAAACATGTTCTGTTTTCAGCGTTTCTTTTTTTTTCAGACCCCAGCTCATATTTTTCCCCACTTGAGCATATGGATCTCAGTAAAATATGTTCTTTCACAGATTAGAACATGGTTAAAACTGTCCAAATGATACAAAATCCTCTACTTTGATTTATAGAGGCCAAAACATCAAGTATTAACGTTATGCAGATTATGAACCCTCAGGTTTCACCTTTATGTCTGAGTATGTGAAATTATTGTCCAGTCATTCTGTTTATCCTCATATTGGCATAGAATAATAAGTTTGACTCGGCTGTCTGCAATTTATGTGAAACATGAACCAAATACAGAGAAGGCTGATCAAACTGTCAACAAAAGTACAACATTGAGGTGTAGACTTGGGAATCATTTGCACTTGAGTTAAAGGAGACATATTCTGCTTTGCTCCCCCATTTGAAACAGTTCTCATTTGTTTTAATGACATGTCCGTGACAAGATGTCATCAAAATACCTTCATTGAAAAGCTCCTGTTTTTGCCTGTTTCGAAAATGGTGGTCGTGTATTATGCAGATGAGAATCCTGCCCTGCCTACAATGGAATCGATGATGAGTACAGCTTTCGTTAGCATGACTGCTATGGGTGGAGTTAGGGACTTGGTAATTGTGGACCCCGGAGTTGAAAAGTGTGAATTGCGAAGTGCAAACATTCAAGTACCCACAAAGGCAACATCGGTTGAATTTTCACTCATGGAGTCAGCAGTTGTCATTTGTCAATTGCTGTGCAGATGGGTCCTTGCATGCAGCAGACACATCAGCAAAGACAAATAACCCTCCCATGATACCTTCACTGGACAATCAAATATGAGCCGCTGATCAAAAGCTTAAATCTCAATTCTGCCTTGCTAACTTATTGGTTTTCACATTACAGGATGTGGTTCAAGCAGTGTAGCACTACTTTTGGGACAGATCGACTTGTTAAGAAGTCACAGTGGGGCAAAAATTTGAACTGCTAACTCACAGACACATCTTTTGGAAATGGGTAGAGAAGCAACAAAATCAGGAACAGGAACGTTTTTTTCTTGAGTTAGAATTGGGGGCTTACACAAAGTGGAGGAAAGTGTCATCGGTTCCAAATACTAGTTTGCACAATTCCTTCAAACTTCTGCGAAAAAGGAAAAAAAAATGTTCGAAAAAGCCTACTATGGAGAAGAGCTGAACTTTATTTGGGGTTAATCTGAGGTACTTAAAATGGTGGCAGGTGTGTGCTAACTCCCATTTAAAGGGAAGTCAACTCAAACATTTCTATACAATAATATATTCTATGCGGCCTCACTCATTGAAATGCATTATTCTGATTAATATGAACATTTTCCAAAGATTGATGATATTGGTCGTATGGCATTAAAACAGTAAGGCTCTGGTTGATTCGTGACAGAATTTAGTGAAGGAAGCGGTCTGGATGATTTTGACAGCTCACACATGTTTAGGTTATTTAAATAATATAAATAACAATGCGGTCAATCTCCATTCCCATTCTGCAGTTTTTGAAACCGACCGCTTCAAGACATGTCTCATTTTATTGTTAGCTAACAAAATAGCAATAGCGGTCCATTGAGCTATGTAGATTTTGGCTAGTTATCCATTTGACTCAGGGAAGACTTGTTTGACCAACTAGTTTGAGAAAGTTATTTTCTGAAACTCAGTAATGTTTGTCTTCCACGCACACTTCCTGTCCCATCACTTCACACATTTATATTCCCTTAAATTAATCAAAGAGACGCTGTGAATCGACAGCCTGTTACAACATCTCTTTTATTTGTATCCCTCCCATCTCCAACTCCAGCATTTAGTATTCTTATTGTGACATTCGAAACTGGTTGCACGATGACAGCCTTTTTGCCGTGACAACTATTGTTTGACAATTTTGGTATTTTGCTAACTTTTTCGTGCGAGGAGGTGCTTTGCTTCAAACATGGAGCTGACGTCTCCTCAACATGCTTCCTGGAGAAGAGACGGAGAGGGTCTCACCAAGGGAAGAGAGACAGCGCCAAAATGAGTCAGTGGATTGAGGAAAAAAAAAAGGAGATGAAAGCCATCCCTTCCGTCGATCGCTATGAGGAACGTGAGGTCGCTCGCCAACAAAACGAACAAGTAGGGGCTGGCGCTCACAGCCCGTGGGCTAACAGCGAGTGTAGCCCGTTGTGTTCCACAGAGACATGGCTGCTTGCTGACATGACATGGATTTATCCTTTTCTTTGTTGTGCCCTGGCGTTTACTGGATCACATTGATGCCAGCCTGGAACATGTCATCAGCTCATCTGTGGGACTTGGGCTCTCCGGCCCTGCCCTCCTTGGCTTTCTCAGCGCAGCGTGGAACTGCCCTCGGTTTTATTTTGAATTGTTTTATGTTTGATTTCACTTATGTACAGCACTTTGTATCAGATGCTCTTGGTTTCCAAAGTGTTTGATAAATAAAAGTGAGTTGAGTTCATTTTGCGCTTGCAGTGTTCTACCAAATGTTCCATGGTGGAAACCATTAGCGCTACCTGAAGTGCAACATCCACTTTTAATTAGGGTGGTTTCCACTACTTCTAAATGTGTTGCCAACAGCAAACACAATCTGTTGGAGTGCATGTGGAGCCTCTCACTACAGGGTCACAGCTTTTCTGTTGCAATGTGTTGGCCAATTCACGGTGCTTATTCGTTTTGTCTGCGCCGAAGAAATGCCGACTATTTTTTTTTCTGGTGATGGTTCACTTTTTGCTCGGTGTGCGTCAGGTCCAAGTAAATCACACAAAACATGCTGTGGCAGTGTGAAAATGCAATATGGGATCGTATTATCAAGCCCTATGTTATACAGTATTCGTAAGCTGGGCTGCTTCTTTTTTCTTCTGTCATATATTTGCAGTTGCACCCATGCTGTAGTCTCCTGCTTTGAGTTAATGCCTCGATGCTGTTTTACTTGTGCTGAAGGGACGCACGCTCAAATTTTATGTGACATACTGACATCTCATGGGTCATGATGCACAACGGCGGTTGTGCATATTTTTCAACAAAATTTAGCTTGAATTGCAAATTTGAAGACTTTTTTGGGGGGCCACTGTGATATAAATAGTACACTAGATATAGAATAGTTGATATTACCTCTAACAGCGCTTTTGGGAAAATAGGGAACTTTGTTAGCACCATTCAAACCGTTGAGTGATGTTACACTACTGTTCGTTGATAAACTGTGTTGAAAACCCTGGTATGAATCTATTGATTCCTTTTAAGACTGAAGTTTTGTTAGTGACATCCATTACATAATTATAAAATGTCTTTCTCAATTACCACTTAGAACCTGATTTGCTGAGATGGTAAAAAGTGGGTGGTAAATTGTGTGTTCACGTTTAGATTTCACACGCGTTTGGCAGCATATTAAAAACTGGTGACGTTTTGAAAAAGAGTTTTTTGTTTTAGATAGTTATGATGGTTTTTATTTTTCACCATGCATAGGCTCCAGCACCACCCGCGACCCTGTTCAGGATAAGCAGCATTGAAAATGGATGGATGGATAGTTCATGTGCTAAATTAATCAATTTGCATAAACTCCTTACAGAACAACCCAAAACCTGATTAGCAAATTTTCAAGCTTGGCACTCGTTCCTGGGTGTGCCTGGTTAACAGATAAGGTTACACATCTGTTTGCATGAGCAATAAAGTTTGTGGCTGTGTTTGCATATGTAAACCTTAAGTAAATCAGGCGCATTTTTGTTTGTAGAACTGACATGTTTTCTTACCAAGTTCCCGTCATGCAAACTGTCCAATCCGCGCCTCTATGACTCTACCAGAGGGCACGTGTTTGACACATCTCAGCGAATGTGCAGAGGGTTATAGTTGCAAGAGATAGCCTTCATAACTTTGTTAATCTCTCCCCACGTTCATATTAAAATCAGGGCAGTGGAAGTGAACATTGCGGAATCCGAAAATGACTCGCTTGGGTCCGCCCATAAAGTGTCTTTCTACTAGCAAACTGCAAGATCTCACCTTGTGGATGACATAATCAGTCGCCCATCAGTTGCAATGACATGGGCAAAATTGGAGACCACGTTGCACCCCCCGATCGTGCGTGCGTAGTGTTTGACCTCTGTGGAGTGCTGAATAAATCGACCGAAATTGCGTTTCACCACCTGTGCCACAAAGTAGTCTACATTTTGTGTATTTTCACCAATTTGGCATGTGCGCTGGGTGAGTCAAATAAAAAAATGAAGTTACGCCTGTTTTTAGGCTGAGTGCAATGGTACAAGTCTACAAAAATAGGGTCGGTACATTTAAGCATCAATAGCACAAATATGTACTTTAGCTGAGTTGCAGAAGTCATAACATCGAAGCATTAAGTCAGTGTAGACCTGAGTCCCTCATTTTCATCAGTGATTTAACATATCAGACAGTGTAGCGTACAAGTGGTTTGCAGATACGCTTCAGAGTTGTGGGGTTTGGGATTTTTAGCCACTGTGGAGTTTTTGTGTTCTTGTTTAAGGGCGCACAGCAATCCACATTTTTTATTTTGTTTTTAAAGCAAGTCAGGTTTTGCACCACCCTCTGCGTTTAATCACACAGAGTGCTTATGAGGATGTGTTTCTTCACTTACTATTTCAGCAGGCTTGTGCAGTCCAATCTGCGCACTTAAAAAGAAAATTAACCCAGCACACAAATAGCCTGATTACTGCTCCCTAACTGAAAGAGACAAGACAACCTAACTGAAAACAACAAGATAACAACTACTTCTTGTTTGTTGACATATCAGCAGTTTCAATAGTACTCCTGTGCAGGTGCAAACCTCCATAGAGCTAATAATGAAGGGCAAGCTATTAGGTCTTTGTCAGACACAGATCATTAGTCAGGTTAGATCAAATCTTCTCCAAGGTTCCAGAGAGATCTCAGCTAACTGATGTTCTATTATACAAGTCAAACACTGTGAAAACTGAATCCATGGCGCTGTCAACGTTTAGCAGAATGTCAGCCAGCCCTTAGCCTAAGAAAGAAGGCGCTGCATTTTGAAATACAGGACATTTTGGATCAAGAGAAGGATACAGTAGACTAAAAGACTAAAACATGGTCCCTGAACAATTAATGAATTCATCCATCCATTTTCCGATCCGCTTATCCTCACAAGGGTCGCGGGTGGTGCTGGAGCCTATCCCAGCCATCTTCGGGCAGTAGTCGGTGGGGGACACACTGAACCGGTTGCCAGCCAATCACAGAGCACACAGAGATGAACAACCATCCACGCTCACACTCACACCTAGAAACAATTTACAGTCGTCAATCAGCCTGCCATGCATGTTTTTGAAATGTGGGAGGAAACCGAGTACCCGGAGAAAACCCACGCAGGCCCGGGAGAACATGCAAAGTCCACACAGGAAGGACTGAGCCGGTTGAACTCACGACGTCTGCACTGTGAGGTCAAGGCGCTAACCACTGGACCACCCGCCCATAAAAAAGAAAAAAATATATATATATATATATATATATACACCCAGGCTTACGTGGGTTTTCTCCGGTGCTCCGGTTTCCTCCCACATTCCAAAGATGCATGGCAGACTGATTGAGCACTCTAAATTGTCCCTAGGTGTGAGTGTGAGCGTGGATGGTTGTTCGTCTCTGTGTGCCCTGTGATTGGCTGGCAACCGATTCAGGGTGTCCACCACCTACTGCCCGGAGACAGCTGGGATAGGCTCCAGCACCCCCCGCGACCCTAGTGAGGATCAAGCGGTTCGGAAGATGAATGAATGAATGAATGAATATATATATATATGCATATGTATATATATCAATGTGTGTGTGTGTGTGTGTGTGTGTGTGTGTGTGGGTAGGTGGCGATGGTGACGTGGCACAGGCATATCAAACCTTGCCGCAAGGTAATGCACATTTTCTTCACGAGCATTTCATCTCCACTTAAGCTCTGATTCACTTTGAGACTCAAGCCAGGCTTAAAGATCAATGTTCCAATGTTCTGACAAGCAGCAGATGGTGCTCTATCTTGTGATTTACCGCTGCATTGCCAGGGGTGCCTTTCTCTTCCTCAATAACTGAGAATTCTTGAGTTGAGTCTGTGGAGCTTTTGACATCATGCCACCAGTGTGAAAAGAGTCGTGATTTGTCAAGGCTTTGTGGTTCTTAATTGGAAGACGCAATGATGAGTTGGTGAAAGCCAATTGGAGAGTAAGCTTGCGATGGCCGATAAGCACTGTATCGAGAAAAGATTGTATTTGAACCTGTTTCTTGGTTCGATACCGCCAAATGAAAGCTCTGTTAGATTAACTGCAGCACTGGGTGGATGGGTTGTTTTTGTCACAGCGTAGATTTGGCCAGAAACAGAGGCGCTGTGAGTGCAGCACGCATTTTCATCGAAGCAATTTTAAATGTTATGTTACATTCTGTGTGGTTCTGATGATTGAATGTTGTTGTGGTTTGTATGTGTGTATGTGTGTGCATGTGCAATTTCATTGCGTTTTTATGCAATGACAATAAAATGAAACTAACTCTCCTTAATGTCATTTATGACACAGACCAAAAAAAAACAAAAAACATGTTGCACTCTGTGTCTCAGTTTGTGAAGCCTTTTTGCCAAAATTCTTAAATTCCTTTATGGATATCTCTCGTTTGGATGGATCATTGGGACGTTTGTTTGGGTCTCGAGTGTGAGCTCAAGACTAATTACTCTATATTCACATTTGTTAGTTGTGCTTTGTCATTAGGAAGCTTCAATCTAAACACTTTTCCAATTGCCTGTCAATTAAGTAGCCATTAGTTAACGGTCGAATACTCAATTGGGATGGAAAACACTCATTTGGAGACCACTTACACCAATGAATGATTAGGACTAAAATAATGCTAATTATTATCATTAACGTGTCTCTTAAAGGACACAGTTTTCTTTTAAATGTGTTTGGTGATGTCTTTTTTGCAACCCAGCTGCTACAATAACAACTAAGGAAGCACTTGGCCCTTCCATTGAATGTTTAGGACCTTTGCTGAATATGTGGCCTTCATTCGAAGGGTTGGTGTGAACCATTTTTGATCAAAATGCAGAAAGAACCATTTAGAGCCGATCTCCTACTTTTCTATTTCATTTGCAATTTTGCAGCAATGAGCATACGTCTCTCGAGCTACTGTAAATGATTTTGAATGGTGTTGATGAAGCTGTTTCTTACAATAATCACAATAATAATTGATTTTTGCTCACCTAGCACTGAATGTACACCTTAGTCACAAAGAGAAGAGATCATTTCAGTCTGGGGTAGAACTGTTGTTCATGATAACCAAAGCTTACTTTTCAGCCTGGGACTAAAGAAGATTTAGTGTTTGTCATTAATAAAAGACTGCAGTATTTTGCCATGTTGTGTTTTGTGCAGAAACGCTGTTGTCTTTCCCAAAAGCATTGATTGCTCCTGTCTTCTCTTTGCTGCGCTTCATTGATCCGTGATGCCTCGCTCAGATCCGGAGGCTACGGGAGGGCAGGTGATAACACAACCGGGGCGTGGGACTGTTGGCGCAGGAGCATCCCGAAAGCACAGTCTGTCATTTATCACGGAAATATTGTCCCGCTCCTTACGCACCGCATTCATTCCGCTGCGGCGGAACGTGGGACATATTAGAAATACGCCGTGTCGTATTTTAAGGATACCTCAAAATACGCCGTGTCGTATTTTAAGGATACCTCCAACATTTTTAGCTGTGACAGTAAATCACTGGATATCAACACCAGCGTGCTTGAGTTTGAATTTAAATCAGGGAGGGATTTGTGCATTAAAATGCATGACGTTAACTTTCTGTCCTCTTCCCTGTGCTGGTGTGCTTCAGAGGCCACTGCCTGATTTGGGACTAAATGAGTGCTTAATTGAAAACGCATCTCGTCCTACTGTACAGAAGATAGGAGTTAAATATTGCAGCGGTGTAGGTCACATCACTTGTCTACAGATCATACCTCTGTTCATTCATAAGGTGCTGCCAGTTCACTTTTCAAAAGTAACCACTCCTTCACATAGCGGGGAAATCCCCCCCCCCCAAAACCTGCAGTTGTCATCGACAAAGCATGTGAACATTATGGCGGAAATTAAACAACGTATTAAAGCCACAAGTACTTGTAATTAAATCCAGCATGTTGCGGCTCATGCAGTGTGAGAGACGGAAAGCCATTAATGCACTGAGACTGACATAATTATGCGGCAACAAGAGTCACTTTTAATGCGGCACAAGCATTGCTCTTCATGAGGGGTGAGCTGTCACCCTCAATTTGCGTTGGACCGGTGGCGCCGCGCTTTTCCAACTTTGGGCCTCGTGATGGATTTCTCTGACAATGCGAAGGTTGAACGACCCCCATGAGTAGACACACTTGTCCGTCATTTGTCCTACAATACCGTCGCCTGCGTTCGACCGAGCCAACAGAACGTCCCTCTTGCTCCTCCTGAGTGTGCTTCTCTGGTCTCATGCCAAGATGGAACGCTTTCATTTTGAAGACTTGCATATAACTGACGGTGTAGCGGCACACTCGTGTGCTGGCAGCGTGGATTCAGTTTCCACTCTGTGTGCTTTAGTGTGAATGGTGGCCTGTCTCCGTATGTGCTCCGTTGATATGGACTGGTGACCAGTCCAGGGTGGAATGCGCCGCCAGGAGTCAGCTGGGATAGGTTCCAGCACTCTGCAACCCTGAACAGGATAAGCGGTGTTGAAAATGGCATTTCACTACAGAAACAATGACAGTGGTTCTTCTGTTATCTCGCTTTATAATTTATTGTACTACTATATCATAACCTGCAACATGTGGTTTGTTTCATAAAATAGCTTCTCTTTGAAATCCTTTTGGGGAAAATGTTGTTTCTATTCGGATAATAAATTCCATGCAACTTTATTGCTGGAATACACGTGGAAATATTTCTGTTGGTTATTTCGTGCTGTCTCTGCTTCATTGTAGTTATGGATTGATGAAAATTGCTAAATCATACAATGTTCAACTATGAGCGCATACCCTTTTTATTCATTTCTCAGTTTTGATGACGATGTTGGATTCTTGTCGATTAGATTTTTAAAATCCTCAACAGTAATATCAGATCTATCGTTGTGCCCTCATTTCTGCAACATTGCAACATGAAATTAATTATGTATTTGTTTTTGAGTGTGTACATTGACAATTACTATTTGAAATCCATGTCTCATAATTGTGGTTGTATTTTGTAGGGTATACTGAGCACTGTTTTCCAATGGGAAGATGAAAAATTTTGAATTTTGTTCGTCTTTGCTGTGCCGTGAAACTCACTTGCTCATCTTAAGTTTTCCTCGTGGCACTGACAAAATACTTTTTGCCCTAATGTGCTCCCACATGACCAGTAGCCAAAATAAATTAAGAAATAAATTTAAAAATGGGGCAACCCGATGGGCGACTGGTTAGCGCGTCGGCCTCACAGTGCAGAGATGTAGGGTTCGATTCCGGCTCCGGCCTTCCTGTGTGTAATTTGCAAGTTCTTCCCAGGCCTACGTGGGTTTTCTCCGGGTACTCCGGTTTCCAAAAACATGCATAGCAGGTTGATGGAATACTCTAAATTGTCCCTAGGTGCGTGTGTGAGCGCGAATGGTTGTTCGTCTCTGTGGCTGGCAACCAGTTGAGGGTGTCCCCTGCCGACTGCCCGAAGACGGCTGGGATAGCCTCCAGCACTCCCCTCGACCCTTGTGAGGATAACGCGGATCAGAAAATGGATGGATGGATGGATGGATGGATACATTTTAAAATGCATCTTAGGATACATTTTCTCACAGGCCATCATGCCTAACAGCATGTTATTGGTGATGCTATGAATAAAGCCGTGGTGGCCACAGCATGTCAGTACAGGGGGAAGTGACAGAATCTATTCATGCTTTTCACAACTGCGATAAATGTGATTCATCAGCGGCAGCCATGAAGAATTCACAGATGCTCCCTAACTCATTGAAAAATATGTCTAACAATATCATTTGATGAAGAGTAAAGCCAAACACTGATGTGTAGGGATAGGAATTAAATATATTTGTGTATTTTGTGTATATGTTTCAGATTCCGTCACCGATACTGCTCATCCATCTGATTCCTCATATCGATTCTCTTTGGCCAGGGAATTAAAAAAAATGACAAAGGAAATATGATATCAGTCATATAACTATCTTCATATCTATCCTTTTATGATGTGATAAGGACAGTGCTGTGTGATATGGACACAATGTTGTATCCTATATTGGTTATTTCACACCCACATTAGAATATATATGACCATTGAGTATATTTCCTTAAAATAATGTGACAATGGCAATATTTCCAGATGTTTTTTTCTCCATTTACACTGAATATAAAACACAGTTAATATACATTTATTTATAATTAATCTTAAAGAACCTGCAACATCCTCTTTTTGTTTTGTTTCCACCCCAAGCACATGAAATACTGTATGCTTGAAGATAAGTGCTGAAAATGAGTTGAGTTTTTGGACTGAATGGCTACACTACGGGCATATAGAAATACATCCACCTCACAGTGTAGAGGTCTGGGGTTCGATTTTGGCTGATTCCTGTGTGGAGTTTGCATGCGTCCCGCGCCTGCGAGGGTTTAACCCCAGATTCCAAAAACATATGTGATATGTTGATTGAATGCTCTAAATTGGGTGTGCTTGTGAGCGCGGATGGTTGTTTGTCAATGTGTTCCCCAGCGATTGGCTGCCAACCAGGTCAGGGTGTGCCCTGCTTCCTTCAGACAGCTGGGACAGGCTCCAGCACGCCAGCAACTTTCGTGAGGATAAGCGGCTCGGATAAGGGATCGATAGGGCTGTACAGTACTGTATATTCATTGACAAAGCAGGTGCACTTGAGTGTAAAAACCGGCGCATCTTGATTTCCGTGCCGGTTCAAGCCTCCTTTGGCTTGTTGGAGAATTTGGCAGATGGCTCTGCACCATGCTGAACCTTCTGGCGTTTCCTTTGACACAACCTGACAATTTGGTGGCTGAAAGTAGACTAAACGTTACACCTGCTGGAGCCATGTTGAGGCATTGGCATGGATTGTGTTACGCAATATTGGTGAATTTGATCAAAGTACGGGCAGACAGATTCGGAGCGCTGTGGACATGCATGATGAATGGTCGTACTTCATAAATACTTCAAAATTGTGCAGCAACCCTTCTGAATCACTATTGAAATCAATTCATTCAATGTATCATGTATCATTGTTGTTAGCATCATTATCTTTATGATGTTTTAAAATCCCCCTTCTGGCTGGGGCACAGCTATCGGGGCTCTGGGAGTGTCACATGGACATTTAATATCGTTTGTGGAAGGCAGTCTCCAAGTTCCCACTTCACAGTGGTGATCTGTGATTGCCCTGGCCTACTTCATCTCATTTGCCTGCGGAGGTCTGCTTGCAGTTCCTCATAAACGCACTTTGCCTGCTGCGTCCTGCTGCATGGCCTCCAGCAAATCCTTTTCTGCTTGCTGCTTCCATTTGCTGCAAATCAAGCTGGCTGCGTTCACACCCACAATGGTGCAAACCTCCCGTTTGTAAAGATGCGGTCTGAACAAAGATGAAATGTCCCTTTTGCCTGGTGTTTCTTGCATGACTTTGGTTTCAGAATCTGAATGTACCTGCTTCATTTGTGCCTCACCACAACAGAGAACAAGATGGGCTCCTCCTTATCCTCTGACAAAAATAAATTCTTGATGTGGTTGTGGTAAAACCTTCGTGAATGGAAAATGCTATTGCTATTTAGGGACATGTTCAGTTGTTGTAAACAAGTAAACACTCTTACCACACATACCAAATTCTTCACTTCCTATCCTCCAAGCACGCTCCTTTTGTCTCATATTGGAAGCACGGCTCCCACTGCCTACAAACTAAGATGATTATTTTGTCCCGCACCGTTCCTTCATTCTTTCTCGACACCGATCAGCTGTCGCGATGCGATATGTGTCTTCCGGTTTAAATTTTCCAACTTGAGCAAATGTACTGCATTGACTTGTAATGTAATGTAATTGCATCGAATAAATAGCTCAACTCGCATTTGATCCGCCGCAGCATAAATGCACCAAGCTGTGTGCATCTGCAAAAATACTCATACTTCGTGTAGCCCGCCCATGTGCGCAGTTCGACCACGCTTTACGCCAGACTTGTGCTGTGCATGAATATAGAGACCATAGCGTTAAATTCAGTTGTATGGATTTTTGGGCCAGGGCTAAAATGGGGTCAAGTGATGCACTTGAGCTCCTGGCATGTGTCGGTCCGCCCCCACTATATGAGTGCTGTGTTCCGTCATTCAGTCAGTGGCTATGTGGTGCAATTGTAAACTACTTGCTTTTAAAACTTGGACCAGCTCTTCCAATGCAGCATGCAGTTCAACATTTCCTAGTGTCCAGTGGCCATACCGAATGATGTCTAATTGGTTGGAAAAAAAAGGAAGTCAGATGAGAACAAAGATCATCTTCCCTTTACCTTTGTTGCCACCCAGTGTAGAAAGTAAGTACAGTACTGTGGTACAGTGCAGGGCCAGATCAAAAAAATCTTTTTCGTCTATGCTACGGACGCAAGAAAAATGGATGCCCGTAATTTAAACCATGCAAACTTATTTGACTCTCCCCCAGAAAAGAACCAGAAACGAGACTCGTTTGGAACCGGAATCGTAAATAGGAATCGGAATCGTTCAAATTCAAATGATGCCCAACTCTAGTTAGCCTGTTTAACGTGCAGCACAAAAGTGCACAGGCCATCTGCATGACATGGGGCTGCACTGTACTGTGGACCAACACGTGATTTAGAGGCTACGCTGTAAGTGTTTTGAGGCCACATACAAAATCCCATTTAAGGCCACCAAAATCCGAGGCAGTGTTCATGTGTTGATGGTCATGTGAGAACTGGGACAACCACACCATCGTCTCAGGAAAGACGCAAATTGCATTTGCAGCGCTCCATGTAGCTGAGAAATGACATCATTCTGCATGACTCACACTGTCTTGGCAATTGATGATAAATTTGTACTACAGTATATAATATTGTCTAATGAGCGATTACGATTATGTTGAAAAAGGGCTAAAACTGACCGAGGGATGAGTGTTCCAGTCTCGTATGATACATGAGTGTAGCAACATTTTTTTTCCTACGGTAGACATTTTTATTTCACACACATGTATTAAGCACAATTCTAATTCCGCATACTAAAATTGTGACCCCAGTCCACGGATGAAATTCAAGCAAGTAGCCCCGATATCATCTTTCCATATTAAATAAAGCCAACTTTGGAGTGCTTGTGCCTTGATGCTGTGTTGGAAAAGTTCCAAATCAAAATAAACTTCTTGCATGGGACGTCATCACTGATTTGCTTTGTTAGAGAAAGTGATCAGCAGAATGGTCAGGCAAGCTAATAAACGATTGCTAGGAATCAAATTACTGGGTAATTTGCATATAACTGACGGTGAAAAAAAGAATCAGTTGTCATTCCCCGTCCCAAACGTAGGATCAACTGGAATCTGATATTGATGAAAAATATACTAATCATCTTAACCCAATGAAGGTAATATTGTAGGGTGTGAAATAGCAAGGTGAGGACAACTGTTGTTGTGATGACATTGTTGTTGATATTTCTGCACTTTATAAACTCTAATTATGCTCCATGGCGAAAGACGGATGGACCTGGTAAAGGTGGAACATTACAGCTTACGGGGCCTTGTAATGAAAGCAGGATTTAATATTGACAGTAAGTTTTGCATCATTTTCACTGGACTGGCTTAGTTTTATCATTGAATTGAATTGAATACAACTTTATTGTCAAATGTGCTGTATGTATGCTGTATTCTATAAGATCGCATTAAACATGGAAATGCACGCAGAATAAGTAGTCGATGGGTTACTGCTCTCCACTGAACCATAGCCACAGTCCTCTATGTGCAAAAATCATACAAGTGCACTTTTTTTATCTCTTGCGCCAGTACTGTGTGTATCAACGTGTAAAAGAAGTGTCATCAATTGCTGGCTTGTGCTGACTGTAAAAGACTCCCACAGTCAACAATCTGTCATGTTGGCAACCACTATGATGCTCTTTAGCTCACGCACGACACTCTGGGAGACTGTACAGGCTAACAATACGAGGTCTTCATGTTTTCTCATTTCTGTGCCTTTGTTTACGATTTTTATCTCAAATCGTGCTAAAGTCGTGGGTTGGTTCGATTCGGCCTGCTGTTTGTACACTCGGCCGGACAGTGACTTTCAACAGCCATCGCAGAGCAAAGAGTCTTTTATTGGTATTCATCGGTGTCCATCTTGATGTGTGTCTGTAAAATGTGTGTGTTAACACCGGGGCTCCTTCTTAAATGTGTTCGCCTGCCTCCCGGCTCCATGTTAAACCCCTGCATTGCAGCACTGCCAGTGGGATTTCAGCAGGCGCGTTCCCTTTTTTTCACTCTAACCCATCATCGTCACAATAGAGAGATTAAATTTGGGCCACATCCCTCCCATTTGAGGAGCACCCACTCTCACACGTGCACATTTCCTTGTGCTCATATGTAACGCCGCAGAGGATGCACGGCACCTGACTCAACTCAACAAGCCCCACTAATCTTCTGTGGTCTCTCCTTTCCCCTCCCCCACGCCGCCCCTCCCACAAATCCCTTTCCCTGCCTGAGTGGGAGAAACTTGTCATCGAGAGCCACGTGTCGTGTGGAGACAGATGCAGACAGAACCAGAGAAAGAGAAAAAGACAACACAGGGTCTTTGGGGGGGGCTCAAGTAATTCAAGTGCTGGCTCAGAAGCTGAACAGAAATCTTGGTGAAGAATGGAGTGGCTATGTCATTTGGAGCTCGGTGACTCCAAAGTCGTATTTAAGAAGCCATGCAGGCATTCCAAATGTTTATTGTGTAGATCAGGGGTGTCCTCGACGGCCGCCGCCCTGCCCTGCTTGTTTTAGGTCTCCCTACTCCAGCACGCCTGATTCAGATGATCACGACCGTTATCAGGCTGCTCTGAACATGCTGCTGAGCTGATCATTTGAATCAGGTCCGTTGGAGGAGGGAGACATATGAAACAAGCAGGACAGCGGCCCTCGATGACCCGAGGTGGACATGCTGCACTCGCTGACCAAAAAAAGTCCACCTTTTTTTCATCACATTCAAAAAGTCATAAAGTTGTAGTCTTCAATTGAATGTGGCTAAAACTACAATAGTCAAGTCTGCAAAAGATTCTATATTTAATCAGTTCTTGTCCAAATATTTGACTGCATCTGTTTTCAGCTGGCGACCCGGTTGGCGAGTAGTTAGCGCGTCGACCTCACAGTGTAGAGGTTGTGGGTTCGATCCTGGTTCCGGCCTTCCTGTGCAGAGTTTGCATGTTCTCCCCGTGGGTTTCCTACGGGTACTCCAGTTTCTTACCACATTCCAAAAACATGCACAGCAGGCTGATTGAACACTCAAAATTGTCCCTTTGTGTGAGTGTGAGCGCGGATGGTTGTTCGGCTCTGTGTGCCCTGCGATTGCCTGGCAACCAATTCAGGGTGTCACCCGCCTACTGCCCGATAAAGACTGGGATAGGCTCCAGCACCCCGCGCCACCCTTGTGAGGATAAAGCAGATCGGAAAATGAATGGATGGATGTTTTCAGCTGCCACCAGGACAGTAAATGGCCTGCAGTAACTGGAGAAGAGTCGGATCTTTAGGTAATGAATGAACCAAGAAGTAAAATAACGTCATTTAAGGAGTAATTTTTGTGCCACTGACTCATATCATTCTTTTGGCTAGTGTAATAAATATGGGACAATGGGAAGTGCACCACTGAAATAGTGGGTAGGATCATGATTAAGACTCGACAGTAACGTCACATGTGACATTTGTGCTAACGCAGCACAAACAGGGCTGGTCCATCAGTATGATATACTCGCTGACATAGAAACAAATAAGAACAAAAAATAAAATAAAACTACAACTCACCAGTAGGAGTAATACCGGTAGTTGTAATTAATAGGACCCTGCACTTGTTTGTCTTCAGTGAGCCGGTCCCATCTTTTTTTTTTTAAATCAGATGTAGTAGGTTTTTCTCATCATTTGGCTTTCTCCCCTTTACATAGAAAGCTTTCCAAAGATGATTTTTACTGGCCTATGATCTTCCATATTTTCCGTATCGTATCATGTGACTGAGATGAGCGGTTTGACATCCGTACAGAGGACCAGGCGGGTGCACCAGCTTTTTCCAAAATAAAACTGCTTTCAGACTCCGATGAGCAATAATATGTTTATGTTCAGTCTCTCTGTGCGACCCGGTGCCGAATGACTCACAGGCCGCTATCAGGCCACGGCCCGGTGGTTGTGGGCAGTTGATCTGGCATTGCCAAGGCAATGACTGAGCTGCTATCTCTGATACCTGAAATAAAAATGCACACACCATTTATCACCAGCTGACCTACAAACCACCGAAGATTAGGGGCCTGATTTTGTGTTGGATTATTGGAAAATGACATGATATCTTCTCAACCAGACACCCTTTGATAATTAATCAACAAGGATTTTATACGTGGATGAGTTGTTTTACACCTACCTGTCCTGACCTTGCGTTTTAGCTCAGCAGTGTTCATTTGGAGTGGTTCACACAAGGACTCGTAATGGCGATCAAGAGCCTTCATTAAATTTCATTTGGTTTCTCCGGTAAATTGCTCGGGCCCTTGGCACCGCAAATAGGTAGGGGAACGATCCAATTATGCGAACCGAGCAATTCCATTTCACCTGATTGTATCTCAGAATCACCAAATCAGAGCCTGTCATGAAGCCAATTTACGATCTTCCAAGGCATGCTTTTGACCTTACATTTGTCCTCATCAGGTGATTTGCGAGATGTTTGTGTCTTCTTCATTTTGTAAAGTAGGTTTATTAGTATACTGTACATTCTCATTTTTAAGAGTGTTGCAATGTAAAACTGCTGTCACAACTGATGCCCAGATGGATGCAAACGACTGTGGGTATGTCACATGTAGGAGCCACACCTGTCTACAGTCTGTATGGTGATGTTATTTCACATAACCTCTATGGAAAAAGAAACAGTCCATTGGAACCGCGATCAGCCTCAGCAGGATCCCCTGAGGATCATTACCTTTTGTTTCCACTGTCATTTTATCTACTCGCAGACTATTGCGACCTGTGTCCACTATCAGAAAAGATGCCGCAATATCAAATGACAATGCCCCTGCCCGCTTCTCTCTATCGCGCTCATGCTCTATAAATAGATTGTTGTGTAGCTTTTTTTTCCCCACAACCCCCGGTGATCACAGTGAAGTTATCATGCAGCTGCAATTCTTCCAGAAGCTAATTTGCCTCCATCTTACGTTGTTCTCTCTCTTTCTCTCTCTCTCACACACAATAATTCTACTTTGGACTGTCCATTACTCATTTCGTTTTTGACAAGGACAGTGGATCCCAAAAAGGCAGACTCAGATAAATGGCGACAAAAATATTTCAAGAAAAGCCAAAGACCAACAAAGTATAAACAGAAATCACAAAGACTCTAAAACCAAATGACAACAAAAAGCACCTGCAAACGGCAATGTAAAGTTGGTAACCGAAAACCCACAAAACTAAATGATGATAGTCCAAACACACAAAAGTAAAACTAGTAAAAAATACTTGACAATATACTGTACTTACAAAACACAAAATCTATTGAGGGGGAAAAAAAGCAACTATGAGCAAGAACATGAGGTCGAAAAAATAGCATTTGAGCATGAACAACAAACAAGGTCAATAATCCGACACAAACTGAAGACTTTCCTGCCCTGGAGCTTGATTGGGAGACGAGACACAGGTGCTGAAGAGTCACGCCCAACACTTCAGCTAGTGCTGAAAACAAAATGAAAACTAAGCAGAGCAGAACATGACAGTATTACATCAGTTGCTACGTTTGGTATGATTTTCATGATGTCATAATTGACTTTACTTTTGTCAGCCCCGCCTTCTTTTTTCGGTCATAGCTACAGTGTAATGCTATAGGCCTACCCTGAAAGAAATGGGGCTTGAATCTACTCAATTTTATTTTGTCAAGTGGCCGCACAAAATAAAATACATCTGAATCCAAGTACCCAGTATATTTTGTAATTAGACTATA